>VYZW01051976.1:0-127731 GCA_013401315.1 Balaeniceps rex
GGCTGAGGGACCTGGGGTTGTTTAGCCTGGAGAAGAGGTTGTTTAGCCTGTTGCTCCTACAACTACCTGAAAGGAGGTTGTAGCAAGATAGGTGTCGGTCTCTTCTCCCAAGTAGCAAGTGATAGGACAAGAGGAAATGGCCTCAAGTTGTGCGGGGGGAGGTTTAGGTTAGATATTAGGAAAAACTTCTTCACTGAAAGGGTTGTCAAGTATTGGAACAGGCTGCCTAGGGAAGTGGTCGAGTCACCATCCCTGGAGGTATTTAAAAGACAGGTAGACGAGGTGCTTAGGGACATGGTTTAGTAGTGGACAGGTATGGTTGGACTCGATGATCTTAAAGGTCTTTTCCAACCAAATGATTCTATGATTCTGTGATCTTTGAGTTCTCTGAAGACTGCGTCCCAGTGAGAGCAGTATTTTCTTCTTTGTGGTGAGTGTGCTGTGTGTCCTGGAGATGAGTGTTCCCCTGGCAAAGGCATGATTTTCTGAGTCTTCAAGCCTAGGACCTGTGGTAGGAGACATTGCCCACCCCTCAATCTTGAGTCTAGGAAATCTTGGCTGTTGCATTCTCCTTCGATCCAGACGTCTTTTCCAGTGCCAACACACAGGCTCCTGTAGACCGCTGCTTCAGTGCAAGGCAAAGAGGCTGTTTCTGCCTGGGAAATGCCACTTTCCTGCTGTCTACCTCCTCATCTTCAGAGATGTCCTGATCTCCAGAGATGTCTTGGTCGCCAGTGGTACCTGGAGAGGGGTGGGTGGCTTCCTTCCAGGGGACGTGGAAGAGAAGAGACAAACTGTGGCTACCCGCCAGGGCAGGTCGTTGCATGCTACAAATCATTTTATGGATCTTCAAAAGATATTTATAGTGCTGTCAAGAGATACCAGAGTACAGCCATGCCCTCACAGACATTTATGATCACCAGCTTTTTTGCTCTGTGTTAATGGGGTATCTGAGGTCCACCATATTATCGGATCCACTCCCTTTTTCTTATGGGCTTACCTGCTTAATTCATCTGTGGCGGAAACTGCCTTGAGAGATGATGCTCAGCAGCCTCCAGTGCTGTTACAAGGAGGGTAAAAGGATGGGAGAGGTCTGTAACAGCAGAGACACACTTAGTGTTGCCAACTAATGCATTCTGTAGTTTGCTCGGCTGAAAGCATCTGCTGATGGTTTATTGAGGAAGCCCTCAGAGAGCTCGTGATCTGCTTTTATCTGGTACCGTTGGAAGTGAAATGACCACATTAACAATCCTCTGAGCCCGACGTCTCCTGTCAGAAAGGCTTCTCAGTGGTGTGCTGTCCATAGCCAGGTGATTTCTGAGCTATCAGGGCGCAAGGTCAGAGCAACCTTGCGTCTGCCTAGTGCCCTTTGAGAGATATCCTTGAGGGTGTGAGCAACAGCAAATCATCTTGAGAGCCAAGGAGGAGAGAAAGGAAAATGCAAAACTGAGTGGTGTTTTTTTGCCTCATTGTAGGCTCCTCCCTAGGTTAATTATACACACGCTGAGTGTGTGTATAATGTGTTTTTTTACAGTCCTTTTTCACTAGTGGATTAAGTGAAGCTGCTTCATGGAAGAGGCACTGGGCAGTGCAGGGTTAGACAGCGGCAGCTTTGGTAAGACACAACGACGCTGTTCAAACAGGGCGAGTGTAGGTCAGAGCTGCTCTGTCTGTCCTGCCTTCATGCTGCCTTTTGCCTTTGCCTGCACTGAGGTTCCTCTGCTCTGCGGTGAGCGTCGGGACAGCAACATGCAGTAGCCTGGGGCAGGCACAGCAGCACGCCAGTGCTTGTCCACGGCTGTTGCTGCTGCAGTTCCTGCATCAATGTGTGTGCCCTTTGGAGTTAAGCTTGGCCTTCTTGTTTGCCTTGGCACACTCTCAACGTTCCTGCAGTACCAAAGAGAAATTGGGAGATCTATGAACTCATGTTCTTATGGAAGACACCCCTTGCATCTAGTGGTGACAGCTGTTCCTTCACTTGGACATTGCTTTGCATGGTGTGGATTTCATCTGTGAGTTTATACTTTAACCTCTTTGAAGCACACCCTCAAGCCTTTGGCATCTCCTGAGTCTTTAAGTTGTCCCCATTGCTTGTCCTTCTCTGCCTGCCTGGAAAAGTGAGCAGGTCCCCTCCCTGCCTTCTCACTGAAGGCTGCATGAATTTGAGGGAGGGAACATAGACCCTTTCCTCTCCTGGTTGTGTACTGCCCTGTGAACGCATGTTCAGACCCCAGATGAGTGTACTTCCATCAGGGCTCCTTGATGGTGGCCTACTTACATCAAGGGTGGGAAGCCCTTTGGTCTGGGTGGTCTACATAAATTCTTGAGAAGGTGCTAGTGGGCTGGAGCTTTCCATCTTCTCCTGCTATGTCACAAATACTCTCTTCTCTTCTGAGATAGTTGACAGCTGGTCACCAAAGAAGGCGGCTCTGTTGAGACATCAGATGGGGGTAGAAGGCAGATTGCAGGCTCAGGTTCTTGCTCCCCGTCTCCTTCATATAATGCTTCAGTTCTTGACTTGTTTTGTCTTCCCCAGATTTATCTGCCTCTCGCCTGCAAAAAGCCAAGGAGGTGGGGGCAGATTTCACCATTCAGGTAAAGAACGAGACCCCACAGGAGGTGGCCTCCAAAGTGGAAAGTCTGCTTGGCTGCATGCCCGAGATAACTGTGGAGTGTACAGGAGTGCAGGCCTGCATCCAGGCTGGCATTTATGTGAGTACCACTTGTCCCCAGGGTAAAGCAGTGATGGCATTGGCTTTCCTCTTTCTGGGATGCAGCAGTGAATGACAGTTATTTCGCTCCCATAGTGTTTAATTTCAATGGGCTTGGTGTAGGGGAGAGAAGGTGCTTGTTAGACAACGAACTGAGAGAGAAAATTAAAGAGTTAACATCTTTGCAGACAGTGTGGAGATAATGACCTGATTTGATGCTCAGGTGCTTGACTACTTGCCAAAAAGACTACAGTAAGACCCCAAAACCCAAAAGCATGGCTACGCAGCAGCGTCAAGCAGCTGGTACAAATAGGGCAGCATCTTCCATTAAGTTGAAGTTATGTCCAAATAAGGAGAAAATTAAAAAAATTAATTCCAGCAGGTGAAGAAAGCAGTTAAGGAGGGGAGGTTTTGCTGTCATGAACTGCCTAACGGGAGGATGTGGAGAAGGTAGTGCAGAGTTTCACAATGAAAGTACAGGAGACAAATGCGACAAGCTGCAAAAAGAGAAATTCCAGTGCAGCATCAGGCTTAGTTTTAAATCTCTCCCACTGAAATCTGAAAGTACTTCTTGTACTCCTAAGCAGTCATTTTTCAGAATGAGATTTAGATCACAAAATCCTTCAGGGATTTTTTAAAGATTGCTTCTTAAGCCTTGTTTATTGCATGTTTCACGCTTACAGGCTCCTGACAGCATCCTGCTTCTCCCCTGGCTTCTCCGCTCTGCCCTGGACAGTCCATTGCAGCCACAAAGTGTGGCTTTATTTTTTTTTACAGATCTCTGTGTAGGCTCTGGTGACTGTTTTTTGCAAAATATAACATATTTGTGTTTATTCTCCAGGCCACTCGTTCTGGTGGGACCTTGGTGCTGGTGGGGCTGGGGCCCGAGATGGTCACTGTGCCCATCGTGAATGCCGCTGTGCGGGAGGTGGATATCCGGGGAATATTCCGCTACTGCAACACGTGAGTCTCGTGCGGTGTGGGCTGATGTGTCTCCAAGTCTGTCCTTAAGAAATTCTTGCTTTCCACAAGGAGAGAGGACGTGGAAAAGGCTGGTTTTCCTTACAGTTGGTTAAAACCCATGTCAAACCTCATGCCACTCTGAAATACCAGCGCTGCAGTGCAGACAGTGTGACTGATGTGTCTTGCATTTTTTGCCTTGGTTTCTCGAAGAGCCCTGCGCTGCAAACTTGACCACAACAAAGCAGCCCTGTTGGGTTGTCCCACTGTCCTATTTCACATAGTATTTGGTGCAAAGAAAAGAAGAGACCCAACAAACCCTTACTCTGCTGTAAGCAAGCAGGCCAAAATGAAAAAAAAAAAATTTGTAATTTAACATTTGTGCCTTCAACTCATGCCTTGTAGAAAGGGAAGACCAGGTGCTGGGAGTGTTTTGGAGGAGACTGGCTTGTCCACAAGTGTGCTGGCTCATGGCATGACATAGAGGAGCACACAGCTTTTAGCTGCTTCAGCCCTTTGTGCTGGGAGATCTCTAAGCAGCAGCTTGGCCTGGCACTGACCCCCTCTACTGCTTTGTGAAAAGCTGGCTGCCTCCTGGCGTCCACCTTCCTAACTCTTATATTGTCAATTTTGAGGCAAATGATACAGGAAATCTTAATTCTGGGCAAAGAGTCGAAATCCCAAGTGCCTCATCCTGTGTCAAGCTGTGAATACATGGCCTTGCTGGTTGTGCCCAGCTCTGCTTTCCTTGCTCATCTTGGAAGGAAATCATGTCATCAGTCTTGTTGGAGATCAGTGAATGCTTGGATGAGCAAGAGTCGTGTTTAGTTTCATCATTTTGCTGGAGCTGATGATACATCTTGAGCCAGTTTGAAGGCATGTTTGCTCTCTATGGAGAACTGAGCTGCACGGCTTGTGGACAGGCAGGTGTTTTAGTGTACTGAAACCTGGCCTTGCTGTGAAGGCAGGAAGAGCTCAGCTGTTCTCTCTTTGGTCTTGTTCTCCTTGGGCAGGGCTTGAGACCCAGCACTGCACACTTGCAGCCTCGTTTCTGCTGTGTTCAGAGCTGTAGTTTCTTCCTAGCAGAGCAGGAATCTGCCTAGTCTGTAGAGGTTGTTTTCCAGGAAGGATTTATGAGATGTAGTCAAGCTCCTTCTTAAAGTGAGAAATGTCTTTAACTAGGCAGGAATTAGATTAACTGCTGCATCCCTTTGTATCCCCATCACTCTAATTTGGCCCATTCAAATGGAGCCCCAAGGCAACCGAATTGCATGAGTCTCCACCAAAGAAGAGGTTGGAAGCTGGCTGAGGCTTTTCCTTTCTTCTCCCTGCACCGAGTCGGTGAGTTTGAACTCCACAGTGATCAGTCTGCAAGCAAGGAGGCAGAGCAAGAGGAGAGCGGCACACAGCAGTTTTGGTTTTCATTCAATGCTTCAGATGTATAGTTGTTTCCTGCAATTTTCCAGCCTCTTGAGGGTGAAGCACCCCCAACTGCCTGTGTATAGCAGTGCCTGCCTTCTTGGTGCTCAACAGCCCAAAGCAGTTGGCTTGTCCCATCTTCCATGCTTGATGCATGAGGTTCCCACCTGGAAGATTGTTTGTAGGCAAAACTCTCCTTGGTTGCCTGGGCTAAAGAAATTACTGTAATGAAACCAGGCTCCTCCGTGCTCTTTCCTTGGTGCTCCAAACTGGTGACTGCTCTCATCTCCTGCTCTCTGTTTCCCTTGCAGGTGGCCTGTGGCAATTGCTCTGCTTGCATCCAAGCGGATCAATGTCAAGCCCTTGATTACACACCGCTTCCCCCTGGAAAAGGCTCTTGAGGCGTTCGAGACCACCAAGAGGGGCGAGGGGGTGAAAGTCATGCTGAAGTGTGACCCCACTAACCACAACCCCTGAGATGCCGCAGTGCCCAGCCCTCTCTCCCCTTACACCGCCTGCCTGAGATGCGAAGCATGAGGCCGCAGGAGGCTGATGTATGGCTGTTGCATGTTTACACAGTCACCTTATGCAGGCGCTGCTTTGTAATAGAACTAGAAAATCAAATGATAATATGAGGGTGAATGGCACTGAGGGATACACCATTAGAGTATTAACAGGTTAACTACAAATGGAGAACCAATAGGGAATAGTTTGAATCAAAATATTGCTGTTTGGTTAGAGACGATGGTTCACCATGGTTGGCTCTTCTCTGGCAGACCCCATGTACAGAAGAGCCTGGGTCTCTCTGCATGTTTCGGTCAGAGCTGCCTGGTGGCCATGGGGTTTGTCCATGCGGACGCGCTGCAGGAGGGTGTCACCAGCTGCATGGGTGAAGTGAGGACAGAGATGCTGGCGCTCCACTTCCTGGCCCAGCACTGCCCTGGGGCTGTGCTTGCCGGGCAATCCCTGGGCGCAGGATAGCCCTATGTGAATACTCTACCTTTCAGTCGCACCTTCCCTTGGGGATGCTCAGGGACCATAACAGCCTGTGGAACAAAGACTGGCCAGCCTGTCTCTGCGGGGACCATCTGCACATTTAGGTCATTCTCTCCATGCTCTTTGCAAATAGCAAACTGTGGGCCCAGAGCCCAGGGCTTTTTTGGAGAAGATAGTCTGGAGGCCAGTTGGGACTATATCTGCTGTGTAAGTCCCCCACAGCAGCTCCCTGTGGGGCAGAAAGGACCTCTGCAGAGCAGGCTGGAGTGTGTTTGCAGGTAAACTGCCCTGTCTCCAGCTGGGACTGCAGACAGCCCTGTCCTTATGTGGCTCCCAAGGAGGGGCTGCAGTTGTGGGGCACAGCTTGCTTTTAGCATGGAGGCAAGCACAGGTGAGAAGTAAGGGGACAGCATCACTCAAAAGTTTTACCACTGCAAACAAATTGTAACTTTTGGGGGATATCAGGCCTTCCTGCTGAACGAGGTACTAGCGAGGTAGCACGTTGCAGATAACAAAATCTAATCTTCGACTGCGGTCATGTTAATTTTAATACTGGGAGATCAGTCCCTTTCTTGGGCCGGTCCTGAACTTTCCTCAATAAATGCTACCTTCCTGATGTGTCTGTGTACATTAAAGTGTTGGGTGGGTGGTTTGAAGGGGTCTCTGACTTTGAGGCCTGGGGACTGTGCAGACCCCTGGGCTGTTGCACTGCTGGGTCTTGCCAGGTTGCAGGTGAGCTCAATGCTGGCAGGGCCATGAAACCTTAAATGACCCAACTGCTTGCAAATCAAAGCTTTTATTTATTGCAGAGGTGGCTAAATTAATCTTGGCAGAGGTAGAAGCCTGCAAGTCCATGCTGTGTTTTACAGGGCTAAGACAACCCATGGGAACTTCCTGTAGCCAGAAGGAGAAGCGGTCAAAGTACTGCTCGGAGTGAACTGAGTTGTTAATGTGTCAGCCTGAGCAGGTAAAACCTACCTAGGAGCCTGGCCCCATAAGCAGATGTGGTGTTAGCAGAGCCCGTCCAAGAATTGCTAAAATGCACCTTGCTGAAGGGGGTGTGATGGCTGGGGAGGGGAAGGCTGCCCAGCTTTTGGCAGTGGGGGTGAGCTGCGGCTTCTTGCTGAGCCATGGGGCTCTCCTGGCCCCTGACTTGTGTGCTGGGGGGAGCCCCATTGGCATGGTTAGGGGACCACTGGCCATTGCAAGACCCTGTTATTAGCATGAATGCAGAGCTACTCTCTGTGGTCTTGGGGGGCTGTTTAACACCCCAAGGGCTGAAGCTATTCCCACAGCTCAGCCTCTTTGGGCTCCTTGGCTGTAATTTGCTCCCATACCAGGTCTTGCTGGGGGGCATTGCTGGGCGTGCTGAGCCTGGTAGGACACAGTCTATGGGGCTGTGCCTGGGCTCAAATCTGTATCCACCCCATGTACATCACCAATGCAGGGGAAACTCACTCCTGTTTAACCCATTTCCCAGTGGGCTGACGTAAATACTCTGCAACAGGAGCAAGGCCAGCACTATGCCACAAGTATTGCAAGTCTCCAGGTGACCAAGACCCAACTGCAAGAGGCAAGAAAATATTTTAAAACTTCAATCAATCATCAGCTTTATTTAAACTCAATCACAGCCTGCAAGAGTGGCAGCCCAGTGATGCAAAGCCAGGCATTAGTTAAACAAGCACAAATGATTCCTGACCAAGGGATGGTGGTGCTGCTGAAAGAAGCCAATGCAAACACAACTAAGGCCCTATGCAAACCCAGGGAAGGCTTGGAGCACTAACAAGCAGGCACAAATGAGTATGTTAGGAAAGCTGAGCCTGTTTCAAGGAGAGGGATGGTGAGGAGCTCCCTGGCTCCTCACCCTAAGTGTGCACCATCCAGGTCTTGGGGCAAAGTGCTGTGAATTCAGGTTGTGCAGGCACCAAGCTGTTCCCCAGAGCTGTTCAGAGCCATTCCCTGTGCGACGCGGCAGCGTACAGGCTCTGTCTCACGGAATTAAGGCGGCAGAGCCGGGCTTGACTCAAACACTGGGTTTTCTGGATTGGGACACATCAGCCTGACTCTGGGTGTGGGGCTGCAGGGGTGCATGGATGGTAGCGGGATGCCCTGGGCTCAGGGGTTCACACCAGGGCTGTGTGGGGCAATGCTGGGATGGCAACGCTTTACTGGTGCACTGCGTGCTGGTCTCAGCTCTGTGGGTCTCAGCATCCATGTTCTCAGCCATGGATGGCTTTCTCCCAGGGATGGTGGTGGGTGGGAGCCCAGGACCATGACCACCCAAAGCATTGCCACACAGGTGCTGGGGTTGAACACATATTTCCAATGAAGATTGCAGCCTGGAGGTGAAATGGCATGGGGTAGGGTCAGAAATTCTCATAGTGGTGTGCAAAGTAGGTCTGGTCCTTCTTGTTCAGCTGCCGACAAGCCTTTTCCACGCTCTTTGTCATCCCAGGCGGGCCACAGCTGAACACCCCAATCTTCTGCACCTGGAGAAGGAGGGAGCCAAAGGGGTCAAACCCAGCAGCACCAGCTCCCCCCAGCCCCCCTTGGCCCCTTGCCCTCTGGCAGCTTTGGGCATGGATGCTGGCCAAGCAGTCTGTCCTGGCCTGAGGAGGCTTTTGGGGAGGTTGTCACCTCCCCATGGAGCTGCTGGGGCCATGGGGGAAGGATGGGATCCCCCAAGGTCTCTGCCAGCTCTGGGCAGTGGCTGCAGCCAGGATCTTGCCATAGCGGGGAGTGTTTGGCTGGTATGGGGCATTGCTGACTCTTGCAGGTCATCCTGCCTCCGGAAGGAAAGTGGGGTTCATTCCCCTTTTTCCCTGCCCTTCGTGCGGATGCCACCAAGGTCTCCAGAGCCTCGGGGACTGGCTGGGACCAGTCCTCCACACTGGCTGGTGGGTGCCCCCCGTCCTGTCCCCAGCCAGGCACTGACCTCAGGGTGCACCTCCTGCAGCGAGTTGAAGAAGGGTACAAAGGGAGGGCGCCCAAAATGGGTGATGGAGCGCAGCCCCGTGAACAGGCTCTTGTTCAGCACCTTCTGGAAGTGCCGCTCGCAGATGTACTGGAAGAGAGATCAGTGCATGTCAGATGGCCCAGCATGGCCCAGCATGGCATGGCAACCTCCCTGGTGGGTGGCCAGCCTCACCAGCATGGTAGTGCGCAGGTCAAACTTCTCAGCCAGCTGTGTGATGTAGATGTGCACAGAGACCAGGTCATTCCCATCCGCCTCCTCCACCTCGCGGATGATGTCTGCCAGCCACTCAAACTGCTGCTGCGTGCGTGTCACCCAGATGAAGTAGATCTGTGGCACACGGGGATGAGGTTTAGCATGGGACCGGCGCCCCACGCATGTCCATGGGGCTCCTTCCCAGCCGGGTTGTGGGGGATTTTGCCCCTGAAGAGGCCACCAGCAGCAGGAGGCATCTCAGGAGGGCTCTTGTCCTCCAGATGCTTCCTCTTACCTTCTTACACAGCAGCGTAGAGCTGATGGATGACTTGAAGACCAGGTCCTTGAGGATGGATGCAAAGGGTGTCACCCCAATGCCTCCTCCCACCAGCACTGACACCTCAAATTTGTTCCACTCCTGGTGGCCCTCCCCAAAGGGTCCGTCCAGATAGAGCTGGAAGGGAGCCAGCTGTCAGCAAAGCATCTCCCTCCTCCACTTGCCCAGGTCTTGGCCACCTTCAAGGCTGGAGAAGTGCCTCAGGCTGGGCACAGCCCATTGCTGAGATGCTCTTGGGCTTGGATGTCCCTGTCCCCAGAGAAACAGTGTGGGGCTCACCTTGGGCAGCTTGCCAATGAGGGCCAGGCTCTTTGGCGAGTAGAGGTCCCGCAGGCGGGTTGTCCAGGGCCCCACAGCCCGGATGTGCAGGCTCAGTGTGTCCTCGTGTGGCGCCGAGGTCAGGGTGAAGGGGTGGTACTCGGTGGTGCCCAGGGCCACACAGGCAATGCGCACCCACTGCCCGGACTTGTAGTCAAAGTCCTGCGGCCGCTGGAACCGGAGGTGGGTGACGCCTGGGGGGGGACAGGGATGGGGTCTTCATTAAGGTGGAGACATTGAGATTTGGAGAGGAAAGGCTGGGAGAGATGAGTGGGCTCAAGGAAAGATGGAGCATTAGAGCTGTGTGCACGGTGGGTGGGAGGGGGCTTGGGGACAAGTCATGGAGTCAGTCACAGGGCTCAAGGTGCTGGAGAGGCTGTGCCAGGGCACAGCCCTGGGGCCAACTTGTTCTTCTTGGGTAAATAGCTGATTCCAGGGTGTGATGGCCTGAGGTCTGTGCCTCAGTTTCCCTACCTGTGGGAGTGGCACAGGAGTCCCTCGCCATGCAGGGGTGCTGCAAAAGCATCGGGGCAAAATGTGTAATGGGATGCAGCTAACCCTTGGAGGTGCCAGCCTGAGCCACCAGCATGTGTGACAGCCAGCAGGACATTTCCTGGGGCCAGAGTCACCTACGTGCCACCTGGGTTGGGAACTGCTGCCATCTCAGTGCTGGCAGGGCTGGCAGCTGTGTTTCTTCCATCTCTGCAGCCCTGGATGCATGGCCAGGGAGGATGCAGTACCTGAGGGCAGGAGCTCGGCTTTCACCACGCTGATCTCCACCTTCTTCCTGCTCAGGCTGAGCAGCTTGTCCGCGCTGTAGATGAGAGCTGGGATGATGAAGTAGATGTGGAAGCGGGGCTGCTGGATCAGCACATAACTGCCGTGGATGATGACCTGGGCAGGGAGCAGCCCCCATCAGCACAGCACTCAGCACAGTAAGCCATTGCCCCGTGTCTGATTTGATGGCAGCTCAGCAGCAGTGGGGAGCCAGGATTGTGTCCACCAGCTCCCTTGGGACCTCCCCAGCTATTTCACCTTGTCAGTCAGGCTGACCCACAGGCTTGCGATGCATTGGCACCACCTCACCCTCCCAGCCCAAATGCTTTACCAGGACGTAGAGGAGCACATAGAGATGGTGGGTGATCCAGAAGCCCTGGAAGCTGACGCGTCGGAAGTGGTGGGTGGCAAACACGTACATCACAGCCAGGATCACGAGCAGCAGCACTCCTGTCATGCCTGTGAGTGAAGAGGTTGGGAGGTCCCAGTGGGGGTTGGGGCAGCCCCACAGGGGTTCCACCTGGGCTGGGCAGAGGGCTGCCCATCCTGGGCACAGGCGTGCAGGTAGTCTGCCTGCTAGGTGATCTCACCTGGAATAGTCTGGAAGAGCCACCAGTAGTACTTCTGTGGGAGCTGTGACCTGGAGAGGAACAAGGGATTGCACCATGGAGTGGCCAGGGCAAACTCATGGTTTCCACTTTCATTCCCATCCATGCCCAGGACACTCTGTCTGGACTGTGCTTTAAATTTCACCTACCCATCATCCATAAAGACACTGGAAAAGAGGCAGGACAACACACTGA
Source organism: Balaeniceps rex (assembly GCA_013401315.1). Taxonomy (NCBI): domain Eukaryota; kingdom Metazoa; phylum Chordata; class Aves; order Pelecaniformes; family Balaenicipitidae; genus Balaeniceps; species Balaeniceps rex. The sequence goes on from VYZW01051976.1 coordinate 11,491, forward strand.
GAGGCATAATTGAGAAGATGTAGATGTTCACTACGTGACCTGCAGTGTGGAGCACTGTGAGACAGAAACCAGGAGAGAAACACATCACTGTTGCTGTGGATGGAGATGCAGCAGACCCTGCTGATGTGCCCAGGGACCTGGCAATTCCTCCTCTTCTCTGGTGCAAAGCATCTGTCTCTCCAGGCTCCACATGGGTCTTCAAGCTTCCGCCTGGTCCTGCTGTGCCATGATGGACTGGTCCTCCTGCTTTAGCTGTGGTTCATGAGCGACACATCCCCCAGCAGCCCACCTACCTGAGAAAATCAGGGCTGCCATGGCAACCCAGCGGTGGAAGTCCACTGCGGCATCAAAGGGGATGTAGTGATTGAGGAAGGTCTCCCGCAGGACAGTGATGAGGTTGCGGCACATGGTGAGCAGGATGTAGGAGTACATGAAGGAGATGCAGGCAGCCGATCCCCGGGATACAATGATCCCCACAAAGGTGGTCTGTGCGATTCCAGTGCTGGGGGATGCAAAGGCGTAGTCTGGGGAGAGAGAGAGCAGAGGGAGCATCAACATGCCTGGCACTGAGGGCCATGACCCTTCCTGCAACAAGGGGACAGCTACCTGCGTGGATCCACTAAGAAAAGGTCACCAGGGATGGGGCTGTGTTGGGACAGGGGCCCGATTCTCTGTGAGACCCCCCCAGAGCTGCTGTGTGACACGGTCTCCTTGGAGATCAAGGGAGGGGATTGTCCTCCTCTGCCAGGCACTGTAAAACTGCACCTTGGTACTGTGTCCGAGTTGGGCATCCCAATATGAGAGGCGTCAACAAACTGGAACAAGTCCAGTGGAGGCCACCAGGACATCACACAGGGGAAAGGCTGAAGGAAATGGGCTTGTTCAGGCTGGAGGAGATGGGTCAGGGAAGACCTTGTGGCTGTCTGCAACCACTTAATGGGTGTTACAGAGGGGAGAGAGCCAAACTCCTTCTCAGAGATACACAGTGAAAGGCTGAGAGGCAACAGCACAAATTTCATTGAAGGAAATTCAGGTTTGATGTAAAATAAAAACTATTCATCGGGAGGATGGTCAAAAACTAGCACAGGCCCAGTGAGGTGGTGGGATCTCCAACTTTCTCTAGACAAGGCCTTCAGCAGCCTGATTCAGCTTTGAAATTGGCCTTGCTCTGAGCAGGGCATTGGACCAGACTCTTCCAGAGGTCCCTTCCAACCTAAGTAATCCTTTGGTTATTCCAGGGGAGGACCAACACTGTTGCCCAAAGCTGTGCTGGGGCATACCCTGTGCAACCAGCAGCTTTGAGGAGCCACGCCCATGCATCCCTCCTCATCTGGGGCAGCAGGGCTGGATGAGCACTCACAGTAGGCTCTCTCCACGAACACACCGGTGGTGATGGCGGAGAAGAGGACCACGCAAACGATATGGCGCCGGTAATTCTCAACAAACCGCTTGAACTCCTGGATCTTCTGCTGAACTTTGTTCCGCTCATACTTCTTCTGTTGCGCTTCGGTGTATAAATGCAGCTGGTACTGATTCACCCTGGCAAAAAGAGGAGGGCTGGTGTCATTTTGAGGTTTCGCTGGCAAGGTATGACTCACGGCCATGCTGTCCAGATTTGGGTCTTCCTCCCTGTACAGCACTGTAACCAGGTCTGCACACTGGTGATGGCAGTGACCTGCAGAGCACTGTCAACTGTTGATCTCAGGACATCTTGCAGTCTACAGGCTTTTGAAAGCTGATAACAAATGTGCAGATAGTGACTCATAAATGAAACCATGGATAAGAACTGTAGAAGATAATTTTCATAGTAATATTCAACCCTCCTGTGATGGTTTTGGCTGGGATAGAGTTAATTTTCTTCATAGTAGGTAGTATGAGGCTATGTTTTGGATTTGTGCTGGAAACAGTGTTGATAACACAGGGATGTTTTCTTTACTGCTGAGCAGTGCTTACACAGAGTCAAGGCCTTTTCTGCTCCTCACCCCACCCCACCAGCGAGCAGGCTGGGGGTGCACAAGAGGTTGGGAGGGGACACGGTTGGGACAACTGACCACAACTAACCAAAGGGATATTCCACACCACATGACATCATGCTCAGTAATAAAAAGCTGGGGGAAGAAGAAGGAAGGGGGGGATGTTTGGAGTTATGGCGTTTGTCTTCCCAAGTAACCCTTATGCGTGATGGAGCCCTGCTTTCCTGGAGGTGGCTGAACACCTGCCTGCCCATGGGAAGTAGAGAATGAATTCCTTGTTTTGTTTTGCTTGTGTGTGCGGCTTTTGCTTTACCTATTAAACTGCCTTTACCTCAACCCATGCGTTTTCTCACTTTTACTCTTCCAACTCTCTCCCCCATCCCACTGGGTGGGGAGTGAGCAAGCGGCTGTGTGGTCCTTAGTTGCCAGCTGGGGTTAAACCACTACACCTCCAAACTGATCCTGGGGTACGGGAAGGTTCTTGGAGCTATTAAGGCAAACCAGGATATTCTGGCCATGAATAACAACCACTTAACTTCTTCCTTGTAGAAATATTTGCTGCTGCCACAGCAGTGAGGAGCAGAGTCTCTCCTGCAGCTCTTGGAGGCAGCCCACAGGTGAACCAGCAGCGTCCCAAGGGGCAGAGGAGCACAGGCAGGACCTGCCAGGCAAAGTCCCCCTCTGAGGGCAAAGCATACTCTCTAAAAACCACTATCCTGGGGTCTGTTAGCTACTTTTTTTTTTTTTTTTAATAGAGGCACATCACCCAGACCCAGCTATGGCACTGTCCCCACTGAGACAGGGCTGTTCCCATAGCTCCTTGGCTAGCAAGAGGCTGTGATGTGCCTGCCTGGGCTGGGGCATCTCCTGCAAGGACGGTCTCGCACTCCCTCCCTATGTTGCACCACTGTCATGGGGGTGCTGGCTCCTTGCAGCAGTGCCATTTGACTGGAGGGCTACCCAGTCTGACACAGAAACACAAGAAACAGCAAACAGGCTGAACCCAAACCCAAGAAGCATGCCTGGCGAGGGGAGGGTGCACTCACTTTCTGCCTGGTCTTCTCCTCAGCTCTCGTCCTTCTCGCTCCACGTAGTGGCTTACGGTATCCAGGTTTGGGTCTTTCTCTGCCTCTGAGATGGTTCTGTTGGGAATAGAGCTATATCTAGCCCAAAGCTGTACTTGCAACGAAGGGCTTGCCTAAATAGTCCCCATTTCCCCTCCTTCCATCTCAGGCTCAGCTGAGAAGGTGTCCAGCTCTTTCCTGCAAGCCTGCTTGCGTTAACTTTAACTGCATAGTACATGGGCTGGATTCACTCAAGATAACCCTCCCCTCTGAAAAGCAAGGTAGGACTCCCATCCCCACATAGCAGATGCAACAGGGGCTCTGCAGGAGGCAGTTCCTCCCCTCTGCCTGCCTGGGTGCCAGGGGAGGAGGGAAGCAGCCCCACCGCAGCATCCAGCTTGCTCATGGGCATGTTCCAGCATGGTCGTCCCCCTTCCCCTGGGCATGCAAACACCTGCTGGGAGCATTTGTTGGAAGGACTGAGGTGAAAGACGGATGTGCATCCAGGCAGAAAGAGAAGAAATAGCAGCAGCAGCAAGACTCAGGAGGAGAGTTTACCCTTTTGGCTCTTTCTTTTTTATGAAGGAGACGCGGTTGTGCAGGTTTTGCTTGAGCACCTCAGGGACACCTTTCAGGAGCCAAAAGGACAAACAGCAGTTTAGAGTGCGTGAGATGCGGTAGACAAGGTTTAGGCATCTCCCTGGGTGGGGTGGGGAGAGGCTCTAAGCTGACCCAGACATGTCACACACAGAGTGACAACTGATGCCCCATTACTGCAGTTGGGCTGAAGAGATTGATGGGACAAGATTTGGGAGCTAAGCATTGGGTGCTGCCAATCACTTCCAGCCCTGCAGGGCCTGGGGTGACCCAGTGCTCCTGCCCACTGACCTTTGATGCAGAGCTGGGTGAGACGAAGCTCACTGTCATGGTCCCGTAGCATATAGTGGAAATCCTCCCATGTCAGCTCATCCCTGTCCTGAAACCCTGAGGCCTGAAACATGGACTCAGTCACCTGCTCTGCCTGGTCTCTTGACAAGCAGTTGTTGGAGATCTCAATGAAGGATCTGGAGCAAGGAGGGGAGATGGGAACTTCAGAGGACCACGGCTTGAGTCCTTCAAATAACACAGGGCAGAGCCCCAGACCAGTTTCACAGGAGAAATGTGCTCTTGATTGCAAGTGTTGAGCCCATGGGCTCTCACATAGCACCCTTGGGGAGTGAAGCACAGAAACTGGGAACTGCTTTTGAAGACATCTATGTTTACAGACATTGTGAAAAAATCTAGAGAGATGAGAAGTACCTGAGCATTCTCAGAAACTCCTCCTTGGAAAGGAACCCATTCTCATCAATGTCATACATCCTGAACATCACCTTGGACTTCTCCTCTGGGGACCCTGGTGGGGAGGGAGAGAAGCGACATAAGAACAAGAGCCTATTTTCATCGGCGAAAGTGCTTTCAAACATTGTCTTTGAGAGTCTGGACCTGCAGCAGTGAAGTCTCACCCAGCTCTGAAAAGACTGAAAGCACACTGCTGATCACAGCTTGAATAGTGACTGAATGTGAATAGCGTGCCGCCCTTCTGCTTGACTTTCTCAAGTGCAAGGTGAAAAATCAGGTTGATATGCATTCTTTCTTGTGCATTATTTTGCAAACTCAAAATGTACTTTTGCACAGCAATGATTTTTCTGGGAGCTGCTTTGATTGAATCTGGCATTCACCGCCTCCACTACCTTTCCAGTGGTCATTTAGGAGGGATCAGATATGACATCTGATATGGCTGTTATCATCTGTCAAGGACAGGATGCATGGTCCATTCAGAAGACGGGGCAGACTTGTCTATGGCAGTGACAGATCCACAAATCACTGCTCTGAGATAGCTCCCCTCATGGACAGTCTTACAGAAAACATAATTACATTGTCACTGCCCCATAGCTCAAGTTGAAGCTGTCCTAAGTGAAGGGAATTTTAATCTCTAGAAGTGTCTACAGATTGACCTGCTGATCTTGTCCTTCACTCTGCTGGTGGCGTTGCCAGAGCCTAGAAATAGGACTTAGGGCACAGATGAAGACCAGCTCCAGCTCCCACCTTTCATGAAGACCACTAAAATGTCCAGGAACTCCCGGAAGGAGATGTAGCCATTGCCGTCTTTGTCAGCCAGGGAGAACATGGAGTCCACAAACATGGAGTCGGCTTTGAGCCCCAGGGCATTGGCAAACTCAGCCCTGCTCAGTTCACATGTCAGAGACTCCTTTGCCTTCTGTGAAGATTCAAAGTTGAGCTCTCCGGCATCAGACCTCTCAATTTCCAGCACCTGCAGATTGTGTACCACAAAAGAAATCCCATGAGTGCTGGCAGAGCAGAAGGCTGGTGTTCACTTGCCCGACCTATTGCACAGAGACCGATGGCTCCCCTGGCACAAAACTCATGGCAGGTACCATGGGGAAGTCCCATGTCTCTCCTACACAATGTGACTTTCACACTAAACACCACTGACCGTTATGGATACCATCCAAAAGTCTCTTTGCAACTTTAGACACTTGTTATCACCACAGCAGAACTCCCTTTGTCTTGTGCAAGGGAAAATGTCCCTTGGTCCTGAAAGTATCAGCAGTTTCCTTGTGCATGGCTTACCAGTGCTTACGGAGAGCAACAGCAGCAACATTCATTACTTAATCAAAACAGAAATACCTTCCTCCATGCATCAGAGCCTGCCACACGTCTACATACTTGAGCAAACAGGTGCCTGAAGAAAGTCTCCAGAATTTGTTTTCTCTGCTCCTGGGTGACTGCTCGTTTCATCAGGCTCTGCTCCTTCATCTCAGACATATGCAGATCAAGGCTGCTCTCCTCCAGGTAGCCTTGTAGCTTCCCAATGAAGTTGCTCCTCTCTGCCTCCTCGCTGAAAAGCAGCACCTGCAAAAGACCCCACCGAATGGCTGTGAGCAGCAGAGGCTCAGTTGGGATGTGAGTGCTGCTGCTCTTCACAACAGTCCATGGTACTGTTAACCATACTCCATGGTATGAGCTGGACCTGGTGGTTCTCAGGAGGCCACAGCCACCTTTCAAGGACCTATGCTGCTCCCAGTGCCCAGGACTGAGTGGTGCAGGGTGTACGTGACCAGTAGCAGAGGATTGTGGAGGGTCCAGGGGAAGGTATAGTACACCAGACATCATGGTACTCACCAGGTCGTACTCCTTGGGGCTCTTCAGGAGCAGAGCTTTGTTCCCTTTGTTGCTAGAGAGGATCACCTCCACCCTTTGATGGGCTTTCAGGCTGATGCTCCGGAGCACAGACCCTCTCCCATCCAGCACTTTGAGCATTTTGTCAGCTTGGAGCTGAATGTAGACAGGAGAGCTGTCTGTCTTGGGACCGTGCCACTCCATGGCTGGGGGGAGAGAGCACAGGACTCAGCTGGAAAGGCGCACCTGCACTCCTATTCATCCCAGCACCTCCTTCACTGCAGCTTGGGAGTGATTGCATGATCAGACAGATGTTAAGGGAAAAATTATGATCTCCCAATTGCAGAGCTCAAGCGCATGGACAGTGGAGGAGTGCAGACCATGGAGCAGGGAGGCAGGATTTTTCCAGTGTCCAGGACAAGGAGATATAGTCCCTGTCCTGGAGCTACTGGTACAATTGCTCTACATAGGTTTCCTTCAGATAAGGTGTGATCTGGAGAGGGTTGTAATTAGAGGGTCATAGGATGACTCAGATTGGAAGAGACTCAGGTTGGAAGGGTGTCTCACCCAGCCTCCTGCCTAAAGTACGACCAGCTACGGGGTCAGGCTAGTCTGCTCGAGGCTTTATCCAGTCAGGTCTTGGATAGGAGGAAGACTGCACAGTCTCTGGGCTACCTGCTCCGCTGCTTGACTATCCTCCTAGGGAAATAGTTTCTCCTTATATCCATATATATATGTCTGGATATAAGCTCCAAGCCCAGCCTTGCCTCGGTATGTGCCCTGACTTCAGCAGCATCACCAGACACCATCGCAGGACCAACAGTGCTGCCTCACCATGTATTGCCTCGCCAGTCACCTCCCTCCGCACACTGGAGCCCTGCTTCTTCTGCAGCTTCTTGAAATCTCTCTTGCGGAGAACAGCAACAATCCAGGCAACAAATAGAGTCACTGGGGAAACAGCGGAGAAGAAAGCATGAGATATCACAAAGCTGCTTCCTGCTTTGGCAGCATCACCTGCACGACTGGGGCAGACAGGGGTTTATTTCTTCCCCATCACCCCCAGTTCAAAGCTACATGGTTTTATTTAATGTAGGGCTGCACGATGAAAGCCCTGCTCCCGTCTGATGCCCAAGGACCCTGACACCTCAAGGACCTCAAGAGTGGCCAAGACGCAGCTGGAAGGTGCTTGGTCCACGGGCACTCAGCCCCTTTCTCCCATGGAAGAGGAGATGGGTAAAAGAAATGGAGCAGCAAACCTAAAGGCAGACAGCAGAGGACAACAATGATGATCCCGAAGCCTGCGCCGCTGCCTTCAAAGTAATCCAGCACGGTCATGGGTGTGCAGTTGGCCAGGTGTTGAGCTGTCAGCTGCTGGGGTTGGGGGCATGGGTCTCCTGCATGGGGGGAGACAGGCTGTGCATGTCATGGACCTTTTACCCCTCTCATCTCCATTATCCCCAGGAACCTTTGCATTAAGATGCTGGTGGGGTTCATTGCTGAGTGACCCAAGGAGCACTGCAAAACTGGGATGCTCGAGTTAAACTCCAGATCTTAGGGGGCAACCCTTGTTTTGGGGTTGAACCTTTGCCTGCCACAGCAAACCAAGCACAGAACTGGACTCAAGCACTCTGGGAGTTTAGCACCATCATCTCTCCTGATGGGATGGGCTGAGCAAGAAGCACCCTGGGCCATTGCAAATTGGGGCTCAGAGGCCCTGCTCATCTGTGTGCTGCAAATCCAGGGAGTCCTCCTGCTACAATTGCATGGAGTGTACACCAAGGGAAGAAAAACATCTTGCAAGGGCTGGAACATGTGCCAAATAAAATGCTTTCGGTAAATGAGAAGGGTGTGGCAAGATCCCGAGAGAAAAAGGCATACTGCTGTGTTTGGCCACACCTCACCATGAGCATGGCAGCAGGACTCTTTTTGGGTGTCAGCAGGGAGAAGAAAGTTCATCTCAAGGACGGCACTGGAGGGCACCAGGGTGCACATTAGCACAAGACTAGGCTGCTCCTAGCCTGCTGGGAACCCAAAACCTCCTGGAACGCAAGCCCTGAGCTCTCCCTCAACTGAAATCTGGCTGGCGCAGTTCATGCTGCTGTTGCAACCACATCTGCAGGAAAGCCTGGCCAGCCCTTCCAGCAGCCCCGGTTAACCAGCAACCCCGGCAGCGGAGCAGCCGGGTAGGAGAGGGCATTGCGGTACAGCACCCAGGGCACATTCAGGGGTTGATGCAATTAAAGGCAAAAGTAGGCAATGTTACAGAGTTACAGTATGCGAAGCTTAACTCATCTGCAAACTTCCTCACTTTTTGGGTCACTCATCAGTTTAACCTGCAGACCTGTGTGTGCTTGTACATCAAAGGAGCTAGAGAACACATCAGTGAGGAACGTGATACAGCATGGGGTAGGCAGAGGCCAAGTTTTAACCCCAGCACAACCTTCCAGGGCATCAGCTGCATTTTTGTACCAAGAGATATTTCCAAGACTCATGCAATGCACATGCCTGGCCTTCAGCCCACTTTCAACATCAGCGCTGCCTGCCTTGCTTACAAGCAACCCTTGCATTTTGCACACATTTTGCTGGCTTAGGGGCATAGCAAGTGTCAGGCTTGAGAAACTGCCAGCCCAATGCTTTTCCTGTATCACTGAGTCCACCGGCTGTGTCACCGAGGTGGGTCTGCTTTCCTCCATAACTCGCTGGTGCCATTTGCTCCCTGTGTCCTGCTGTTTGCACTCACCCTTGCTCCAGACGAAAACGTGGGGCTGGAGGTCTGTGGGGTTCGCATGGGTGATGGCAGCCAGGACATCATGGAAGGTGGTGTTACGGATGTCCCTGGTTTCCACCGCTGTGAACAGCCTGGGGAAAAAGATGTGGGACCAAGCGGTTGCCCTAGGTGTCACTGTCTGACGGCAGGAGGGATTTGCTCCCCACAATGTTTTAGGAACTGAGGAAACTGGAGGATGGGTTTTCCTCCAGCCCCAGTTGTTGTGTCTTACTGGGGCTGGCAGAGCAGCGGGCAGCCTGCTCTGTGTGCCAGATGGGGAAGAGGCATTTACCCATTCTTGGCGTTTTCAAACCAAAATCTGTCACCATCACGCAGGCGCACAAACTGGTCCATGATGATGGCACTGAAAAGGGAGTTGTCAACCTCCAGCATGCCTCCGGGGAGCAGCTCCAGCCTGGCTGTGTTGTTGGCATACAGAGCAGCAACCTTCTCCAGGACCTGGCCAGAAACCCCCACCGTGCACATGTGAGCAGAGGGAATTCTGCCAGGGCCTCAGAATGTCTTGGCAAGCCTCAGGAGGAGTGAGGAACGTGCATTTCCCAGGCATCACATGTCCGGGGAGGATGCTCAGCCCCATGCATCCTTGAGCTCATGGCTTGGATTTGAGCAACTAAGCATCATTCCCACAACATCTCAGCTCCAGGGGGAGCAGAACTCCCAGTGGCACACGAGCTTAGCACTGGGGTAGGATATATTTATTCATGCCATGTAATTATACAGTTACCCCAATGCAACAGCCCCACAGGCATGAAAATGAGCTAGGGCAGGATGTGCACTGATGTCCCTCTTCCTACATTGCTGGAGAAGCCAGTTACTGCCTGGATTGCCCCAGCGTCCTTTGACCCACACTCTTTCCATGACCAGACCAGTTCCCTGTTACCTGTTGCTCCAAGTGTGGGGCAAGGTCTGACCAGTTCTGGAGAGGCTCCAACCCAAATCGCTCCCGGGCTTGGTTATAGGTGGGCAGGCCAAGGTCTCGTCCGCGCTGGAGCCAGCTGGCTATGTAGTCAGTACGGGAGTATTTCAGGGGCCCATACCAGTAATCTGTGTGTGGATTCGAAGCTGTGGTGATGGCAAGGCAGAGCTGGAGGAGCAAGCCCAACCACGCCAGCTGCTGGGCTAGCCTCGTCCCTCTGCCATAGGCTCTGTTGAACATGGAGATCATCTCCATGCCCTTGCCAGGACAGTCCCAGGAACATGCTTAACATGCCCTGCAGCTTCTCCGCACCTCCATTAACAAGGCTGAAGCTGGTCTGAGCATGTGGTTGGGTGCTGATGGTGGTGGCAATGGGACCTGTCCCCCCCACCTCGGCCCCCACACATCCCCAGGAGAAAGGGTCCCCCACTGACGTGCCAGCTGCAGTGCAGCAGAGTGCAGACCTTGGAGATCTTCCACCACAATGTTGTCCTCCCGCTCTGCAATCTGTGAGCTCATCCCCAGCAAGAGGTTGTCCACGTCCACATCCTCTGCCTGCTGCAGCCCGGTGCTCTGAAGGGAGATGGGAAGAACAGGCAATGCCTCATGGGTCTGAGGACATGGGGCAGCCCCACGCTCCAGAACTGGTGCCCATAGGGGTGCAGACCCTGGGTGTAGGGGTACCAGGGATTTCTTCCGGGCTCATTTTCTTCACGTCAGCTCAACCTTGAGGTCTGAGCCTACCATGGCTCAAGGTGGCCTCTGGGGATGTCTGGATGGGGAGGATCTCACACCCCTTCGCTGGCTGTCACGCTCTACGCCCAATTTCCCTTTCACCTCCCTGTGGGATCCTCCGTAATATAAAGAAAGGAATGAAGCCCCTATGGCCAGCCTGCCACATCCTCAGGCCCCCCCCACTCCCTTCCCCGTACCTCTCTGCTCCAGTAGCTGTTGCAAAGCCGCACCGCTGGGAATGAGCCACTGGGGCCGGGTACTTTCTGGAACTGGCACTTGGGATCTCTGAAACAGCAGAGAAGGGCTGGACCCCCGGCCCCAGGACAGGGCTGCCCCAAGCTGGCAGGGCTTGGCTGTCCCAGTGAGGGGCAGGACACTGGGGAAGGGGCAGGACACTGGGGAAGGGGCAGGGACCATCCCCAGCCACCACTCAGGCATCCCCTTCCCCAGCATGGGCACTGCTCTCCTACAGCCCTGCCGGGCTGCTCCTACCGCTTGTAGACACCTGGTGGCACCATGGTGGCCAGGAATTGCCCCGCAGCTGCCGCAAACTCTGGCGAGAGGCTAGGGTCCATGTGCTGCTGGTAACCTGTGGGGCAGCAGCCAGGGTCCAGCACCCAGGCTGGAGGGAAGGGGGGCTGAGCCCCCTCTCCTGCCCCATCCTCCAGCTCCCCTGGTCCCCCCTACCCCTGCTCCCTGCACACCCCACAGCTCCATCACCTGCTGTGCCCCTCACCTTTGTACTCTGGGACGGGTCTCCCCAGCAGGGTTGGTAGCCACTCGTACAGTACGATGCTCTAGGGCACAGGGGAGCTGGGTCAGGGACAGAGCCGGGGAGGGTACTGGGGGTCCTGGCAGAGCTGGGGGGGCTCCCATCCCTCACCTGGAAGGTGGCGATGACCCACTTGCGAGTGTGCTGGAAGAGGTCCTCATCAGACCAGGTCGGGTGTACCTGGGCTAGTGCTGCGGCTAGGTGGTTGTGGTACCGAAACCAGGCGATTATCTCAGCCCGCAGGAAGCAGTTCTCATTCCCCCAGGCGCTCCCCAGGTCTGCAAGAGCCGCCAGGACCATCAGTGGGGGAATGCCACCACTGGGTCGGGATTTGCCTGTGGCTGGAGGAGCACCCCCAGCCCTGTGGCTGCAGCCTAGCGGCTGCAGCCCAGCATCCCCTCCTTTCTTCCTCCCTCCTTCCTCCCCAGGGAGACAAGCAGCCCCAGTGAGTGAGAAGCAGCACCGGGCCCCCAGCACGGACCAAAGGTTGGGCAGGTGAGGAATTCAGAGCAAGCTGAGCAGGTTTTTTGTTGGCAGCAGCCCCTTTCCCCAGAGGAGATCGCCTCAGATCAGAGGGACCAGCACCTGCTGGTCTCTGCATGTTGGCTGGGAAATGACCTGCTGCGTCCCGGGGATGCGGCACCTTAAGTTCACGGCGTGTCTTTGCTAGGAAGCCTTCGGCAGGGCACGCATCTTCCTCCCCTTAGGGCTATGAAACTGCCTGCTCTCCCATGGGACTCCTGACCCACGTGTCCCAGCTCATGGAACCCGCCCTGCTCTTTCCTGGGGTGCCCTCTGTGCTCAGCTCCAGGGACCTCCTGCTCCCCCTGCTCACGGTCAGGGATGGAGCCAAGCAGGTGAAAACCCATTGAGGATGCCACCATTACCGTAGATCCCCTGGGGACCACCCTGTCCTGTGGATGGATCCAGCGCCTTCCACATGGGGACCCTCCCATCCGTCTTCTTTGGGAGGCGCCCACCGGGCCCCGATGCCAGCTGTCCCCCCGAGAAGCTTCTCAGGGCATCGCTCCAGGAGTGCGAGGGGCCATAGATGGAGCTGCCATCCAGCCAGGCTGTCACCTCATTCGTCTAGGGCAGGCACAGAGAATGGGCACTAACAGGTGCCGGAGTCTTGGCATAAAGGTGCAAAAAAAGGTGTGAAAAGCCCCAACCCAGCCCTTTTGGTCTTGCAAAGCGGCCACCCCATCCCCTGTTTTAACAAGAGCTATCAGGATGCAAACATATACACCAACAATCTCTGTGCAAACTGCAGGAATTAATGCCAGGTACAGGAAAAGACCAGGTACAGGTTTTTCAAAAGTACATTTTGGGTTTTTTTCCCCAATTATTTTCAGCTATGCCCAGAAGCAGATATCTATGAATCCCTACGAAGGCAAGACCAAGCTGGAAGGGGACTAAACCCATCTCTGGGGAAACCAGAAACACTGGAGCTTTCCCTTCTGGGGAGCCCTGTCCTCACAGCAGGGAGTCCCACTGCCCTGGCAGCATGTTGAATATCTCCCCTGCCAAATGTTTTCATGAAAACATCCTTCTTAGTCTGAAAACATGCCGGAGTTTTCATTTTTCTAAGGCTTGAAATACTGTTAAAAACTTAACTTGCTAATCTGGTCTCGTCATGGTTTGTCATGTGAAAGGTTCAGGGTATTTTTTTCCCTTTGGGGATTTTGATTGGGAAGCTTTCCAACATGAAAAAAAAAAGCACAGGGGCTTGGGAACACATCCAGCCTCAGCACAGCAAAATACAGAAAACTGGGGGAAAATCTGTATTTTTTTCCAAAATGACTGAAATTCAGAGAAGTTTTACAAGTTTACAACTTCACGACAGTACCGGCTCAGTTTTGTGATGCATTATTAATGATAAGAGTTGGTGCCTGAAAAAATGTGTCATAATTACTGCCCTTCTAGAGCAGAACAAGTGTATAAATTGGTTATGGAAGGTCATTACACTTGTACTAAAAAGGCTCCAGTCATCACTTGTTTCACCACATACAGACAGCCCTACCTTTGCTCAGTTTGACTGAAGTGATAAAAACTTTGGCAGCCAAGGAAGACTGCAAATTGCTCCTGCTTTACCCTTTCCTCTTCTGCCCTCCATAAACTATGCAAGATACTAAAATTTGCATTAAAATAGATGACACAGGCAGATCTAGAGTAATTAAGTTTTCTTTGGCCAAAAAAAGCACTGACCTTGAGCAACCACAAATGTTGCTCTGTGTGAACCAGTACCTTGGAGGTTGTGCTTTGTGTTAATTTGCAATTGGTTCAAACACTTGAGAGACATATCTTTTTAAGGAAACAGCGGTGCTCTCCTTTTATTTTTGCAACCACTATCTTGGCTGCTACAGACCCTAGTGTTGGGTGCAGAGGAATTTAGCCGAAAGGCAAAGAGCGAAGGAGATACTACCTACCTGTTCCCGGGGGCTGTTGGGGCTCTGCCCCGTCTCCATTGCCCAGTGGATGCGCTGGAAGGGCAGGACCACGTCTCCAGTGCCTGCAGGGTCAAACACGAGGTCTCCGGGTGGGATGTGGATGTTCAGAAACTCAGCAGGACAGCCGGGTTTCTCCGTCCTCAGGATTTCTGAGAGCACGTGGAAACCTGCCAGAGACCCAAGCATGGTCAGCAGCTGGGAGGACTGCCACCAGCACCTGGAACAGGATGTGATGGTGGGGCAGCTGAGCCATACATGGGCTGAGGGGATAACCCTGTGCAGCAAGAGTGGTTTCCTTCCTGCCTTCACTTCTCGTTTGCTCCACAGCTTTGAAAAACTCACTTTGGGCTGGAGCTCAGATGTACCGAGCTCCAGTCCACAGGAACAGGGCTCCAGGTACCCCTGGCCAGACCTCATGTGTAGGGTAAGGTCGTTCAGGGACAAGGGTGGAGAAACTCAGCCAGCAGATGTTCAGAGACCACTGGCAGCTGGACCATCTGCTGGCCACCACTTCACCAGGAGCAAGGCTCTGCAGCTAGCCACTATTTCCCTGAGCTCCTCCCAGCCTGTGGCCTTCAAGGCCAAGGGTTGCTGCTGATGCTGAGCCCGGTGGCTGCCGTTGCTGTTGGCCCATTTGAGCTTTGGCGTGATGGGAAAAACTACCTCCAAGGAGAAGCTAAATGGTACTGCACTAGTGTCTGCCCCTCCTGTGGCCCATCTTGGGGCTGAGCACTCCGGCTAGGGTGTCCAGGGACGTGTATGAACCTTAAGCTGTACAGGGAGCTAATTGTCTCCACTTCTTGACAAGTTCAGCCTGTTTTCTCAATGAGCTGAGGGTATTTCCCAGAGACAGACATCCCCAAGCTTGGAGACCCAAGACTGCCCAAGCTCCTGAGCAACAGCAAAAACTGCTCTGACTTGCAGTGATTCTGCCCAGCAGCCACTCATGGCGTGGCTCTAATTGCATCTGTCAGGTGTTTTGCAATGAGATAACTCTACCACTAAAACAAATGAGGAAGTTCCCAAATGACAAATATCAGCATTTCCGGCAACTCCCAAAGGTCATAAAAAATTCATGCAAACTCTCTTGCCTGGACAGTACTTTGGTATGGCGATACCCAAGGCTTTATCTTTCATGTGTGGGTCTGCTATGAAGCAGTGGGTGAGGAGCGCTCTGACATGTGGCTTTGGGGTGAGAGAAACCAACATTTTTCCACCCAAACCAACATTTTTCCACCCGGTGCCAGGCCCCAGCTCTTACCAAAGAAGACGGCCAGCACGGTTGTGTTCCTGCGGGAGGGCAGCCCAGAGGGTCCCCGCGCCACCGCGTTGCTGAGCTGGCGAGCGTTGGGCACGTGGGGCTCCTGCAGAGCCTGGTAGACGCCGTCCGCATAGTTGGCAGGCAGGAGACGCAGCAGCCTGGCACCTGTGGTGCCAAAGCAACACGGCGTGGGTCTGGCAGCACCCAACAGATGGGTGATGCAGCGATAGTGGGGTACACTGGTGAGTGTGGGGGTCCCAGAAGAGAGCAAGAGGATGGCATAGACGCTTATAGTGGCCAAGGGTGCACAAGTTTTTGTACCAACACCCAAAACTTCTTGCAACACTGGGATCAGTCCTCTTAAAACTAGGAGGGATCCGCCATGGGCACTTTCCCTTCAGTTGTCCTTCTCTGGTGCATGTGCATCCCCGTTGCCTCCTGGAGGTCTGGGGTGGTGTGCTCCAGTGGGTGTGCTAGCGTGATGTTAAGCTGCCTGTGTTGACTATGCAATCATACGCAAGCATGGTGATTGCCAACACTGTAGGAAACAGGACAGGGAACAGCCAGAGAGTCAGAGAGACAAGGGAGAAGATGAGAGAGAAACACCCTGACTTCGCACCCACTGCCTGTCCCTGAAAAGCCCAGAGGTGGGAGGTCATTTCTCACTGATGAGCGAGTTTGTTTCAAAAGGCTCTTCACCAGTGTGGTAGGCTTCATTTGCTGGAGCTTCCCAGAGCTGAGGGAATTCCTGAATTACTGGCTCAGTTTCAGGCTTAGTTTCCATAGGTTTGTTCCTAAATATTAAGGTCTGATCTGTCTGCTCTGGAAGAGGGATATCTTGTCTGCCAGGGACCCGCTGGATCTCCCTGGCAGGCTTTGGTGTAACGATACACCTGCCATGTTGGAGAGCCATTTGGACTCAGAGGAAGCTGTGTAATTGCCACTGCACCTTGTGTCACCATGTAGGTGACCAATCTGGGCTGCAGGAAATAGGGGGATTCATAATCTTTAATATTTTAGGTAAGATCCTGCCTGATCTGTGCTGGTCCCTGGCTCGGGGACATCTCCCTGGAAGGTGGGCCCATGGGCTGGTTGTAGGTATGAGAAAGCAGCTCACCACTGGCACAGGGAAATCCCACATGCCTGTCCCAGTACAGACCAGTACGTGCTGCACAGCAGCCCAACAGCACAAGATCTATCCTGTGCAGAGTGGAAAAGGAGTAGGTCCAGCATGCCTGGACCATGAACTCTTCTGTCTCTGGCCTTGTGTTGAATGCTGCTTGAACTGCATGCTGATTTTGGCTAAAGATGCCTTTTCCCAGCTCTGGGAACCCTAACCATCACTGAAACACCTGCTGGGAAGAGCTGGGTCCTCCCTACCTTGGATATTTTGAATGGCCCTGCAAAGGCACAGCTCTGCTCTGGGACTGATCCAACACCAGCGCGACCTGCAGATGGTGCCTGGGCAGCAGGTAAAAGTGGCAAGGCCAGGACATGGGAGACAAAGCTGGGCTGCTTGGCCCCTCCAGACTGCTCTAACGGGGCTTTTAGGTGCATCTAGGGACCTACCTTGAGTGCAAACAACCACCTCTCAGGGCTATGGGAGGTGGCATTGCCTGGTCACCTGCTTAGTTCAGGCTCAAGTCAGAAAGGGTTTCTCTCTCAGCCGTAAAGTGAGCCAGATGCCAAAGTGCCAGCTCGCCCTGTCCCGCCGTCCCCATTCCCATGCCTGGCACTCACCCACCGAGCCATGGCTGTGGTGCAGCAGGTTGTTGTACCAGCCGTCATAGCGCTGGACCTCCCAGGAGATGCTCTCCTGGGCTCCTAGAAGAGACCAGATCCACTTGGTGAGCAGCAAAAAAAAAGCATAAAAAAAGCATGAAACAAGCATCTCCATCACAGAATTATATTTATATTGTGATATCTTCCCATATTCTTTTTGAAGCTTTCTGTACAAACAGTTTTTTAGACAAGCTTTTGCACTCCTTTTGAGGGATAAGCAATGTCTAAAATTAGAAATTCATGCTTGTGACCCTGATGTGTCCAAATCAATTTCTGGCCCCCACCAGTCTACTCCCAAAGGATCTTCATTTTCTTCTCTCTCATTGTATCAGAAGTTGTCTCTCCTTACTTCTGACCCCTACAATGTCCATGTGAGTCAAGCAAAGGCCTTGAGACTGGAGTTATGCTCTCTTCCATGCATTGTGTATCAGCATCAGCCTTTGTCAATAAATATATACTTTGTTTTCTTTGTGTTAATTTCTGTTGCTTTTATTATAATACTAGCAAGAAGCTCCAGTTCCTGGTTACAAGCTGTGTACACATATAAACAGCAATAGGTGAGTCTCCAAACCTGCAGGCTCTGCAAGTTCAGCATTTTGCTCTATTTTTTTCTTATCTCATCACAAACTGATTCATCCCCATCTCTGATATGATGCCCCATGAGTTAGAGGAAATTCCTCTGAGGGGCAGAAATTATCCAGGATGTCCCCTTGGATCCCCTTCCCTGAAACCGTACTTACTCCCCAAGGTCCACTTCACCAGCAGAACCACGGTCAAACTCAACATCATCTCCATGGGTTGCATCAGTCACTGGGTCTCTGGAAGCAGTGACCTGCAAATGGAGAGAAGGAGGGAGCTGGAGCTGGACTGTTCTTGGAGGCTGGGAACATGCACATAATCTCAGCTCCCTCTTGTGGTTTCTGCTTGTCTGGTAACACCCCACTGCCATCATCATCCATCAGCAGTATCTCCCGATTCGGGCTGTGGGAAGGTGGCAGTGAGCACATGAGACCCCAGCACTGTGGGAAAGCTCTGTCAGGAGGTAGCAACTGGCCTGAGAAGACCTTTCTGCTGGAGCAGGACCAGTACCCCTGCCTCAAGGTACCCTAGCTGTAGGCTCACAACTCGGCAACTCATGAGTTCACAACTCATCCATGGCAGGAAGACATTAAGCTGTGGCAGGTTCTTTATAGAAATACGCTCTTCATTACAGAAACAGACATGTTTCAGCTGGCAAATTCTATGTGCACACATTGTCCCATCCGAACAAAATCCAGCTGTGAACACGATGGGAACAGCCTCAGCACAGTCAGGCACCCCAGTCTTGATCTGTGCTAATGCTGCAGATCAAGACCTCTTGATCACCTCTGGGCTAACTCAGTGGCACCCTCTCATGACCAGCCTTTCTCATGATGCTTTACCATCTCACTTTCCACAAAGGCCCTGGATCCAGAGCAAATTTCATCAGTGGGACCTGAAGAACGTTTAAACCCCTGGCCAACACCTGACTGAAGAGAGGGATTCCCAGCCATGAACAGCAATGGCTACGTTTTTCAGTCATAAATGATACAATGCTGCCACTGGCTTTCCATGCACAGGAATGCCAAACTTGGATTTAACTCCAAGATAGGGTTTTCCACTAAATACGTCTCTTTGTCCCTTGTTCCAGCACTGTGGGTGTGTATCCAAAGACTAGCATCATTTCAGAGGAGCTGTGTTGCCAAGAGATGCACCATTGCACAGGTTTGAGCTTTTCCTACATCACTCTGTTGCAAGCCAAAGCGATGCTTTTAGTTTCTTTTTTTCATTGTTTTAAACAAAACTTGAAGAAATGATGGTTTCAGAAAGGCTTACACATTGCCAGCAGCTCTGTAGGTTTTATTTCTAATTTACCGGGAATTGCAGTGGGGATTTTTCACTTATAACTACCAGTGGCTCAAATTGTGAAATCTGAGTCACTAAATACACTATCCACTTGGCAAATGAAGTTGTTTGAGATTTAAATATTGTCAATTGTGCACACATTAATTGTGTTCATAAAACTGAACGCTCATTGCCAGGTTGTGAACATAGCATATAACCTGTGTTAACCCCCTTCCGCGAGAGATTTCTGTACTTTTGGCCTTTTGCATCAGAAAACAAGCTGTTTCTCAAGAAGTGACATTTCCACGTTCCTCCTCTGTCACAACATCTCACCTGTACTTTACAGCTCACAAAACGTTATTATGAGCAAACTGCTTTGTTAGCTTTCCATAACATGGATTTAACATTAAATCTCTGTTGAAATAATGCCTACACTGATTACATTTTCAGTTCTGGCCTCACGTCCATGCACATGGAAGTTGAGGCTGCTGAAAGCCTCAGAGCTGCTGAGAGCAGCAGCAGGTGGTGTCCCTGGTCACCCAGTGCCAGCCCTGTCCTCCTGGAGCATGCCCCTGTGGAAGGGACCTCAGAGATCTTCCATCCCACAGGCCTCTGCTGAGTGTGGTCTTGTGGACATGAGATTTGGGTTGCGCAGCTGGTGGGAACCAGAGGCTCCATGAGCCCCATCCCATAGGAGGAATACGAAAGTTTGGCTAATGGGTGAAGCTTGGAGATGCCTAGGACCTCTACTAGCAGCGGCAGAGCCCAGTCACTGTCACCACATGGGACTCTTGCCAGAAAGCTCTCTCCATTGAAACAGCCTGTTCCCTGCTGAAACCAATATGGACGGCTGCATGGCTGGAGATACCCTGAGCAACTTGCAGAGGTTGTGGTTTTCTTGTGCACAGAGGTCCACACAACCTCCCGCACTGTAGGAAGAAAGTCCCCATAGACACAGCTGGATTTATCTCCTGCTGACTCAAAATGTACAGAGTTGCAACCTCTGTCTAGAGTTGAGGCCTGCAGGTGTCGCAGAAGATTTAACAGCTGCTCAGGAAACATGAGCCAAAGCCAAGGCTCAAAGCGCATCACCACAGTCACAGCATAGCATGTGTCCCCCTTCCCCTTGGGTCTTCTCACAGGGCTCCAGCAGAAAATATGTTGTAAAATTCCTTCTGTCACTGAGCAAAACTTCCATTTCCTCAGATATGGGAATTGCCCTTGACCCAAGCCATGAGATGACATGCCAGTTTCTCATGCACTTTTCATCTCTTCATGGCCCAGCACTGAAAACCCACTTAGTGCCCAGTCAATCCAAGACTGTAGGGGGTCTCAGGAGGCTTTCCAGCCTCGACCATGGCCAACATGATACAGTTGACAGTGGTGGTCTTGCTCCAAGTGGTAGGTTGGACCACAGACTTCTGAGGACCTTTCCCACCAACATGGAACTTCTCTTCCATGCCTCTATGCTGCCTTTATGTCTTCCTACAAGTTACTGGGCACATCAGCTGTTTGTCTCTCCCAACCAAACCTGAAGAACCATTTCCCTTCCCCAGGAGCAGCTCTCCCTGGCAGAACTTGGTCTGTAAAGGCATGAGGAAACATTGACACCATGTCTCCCCTGCCTATCAAACCTTCTCCAGCTATTGCTGGGAACCTCCTCGCAGGCAAGGCTGATTCACAGCAGTCCTTACAGGGTGCACTCATGAAGAGGAATATGCAGATCTGGGCTAGGGACCTCATGCCCAAGGAAGATGGGCATCTCATGAGTGGCACTCAGCTGTCCCACAAGCTCCTTTCCCGTGTTTCAGCTGAGAGCTCCAGCTTCACGCTCCCCAGGGTGTTCTCCCATGTGTTGAGGACCAGTTGCCAGGCTTCTCCAGAAAGAGCCCCCTGCTCTCACACCTGCCTCCCAAATCTCGCAAACCACCCAGAGGGTTCCTTGACATAATGAAACACGACTGACCTTGGAAGCCCATGGTGCAGCTTGCTGAGGGAAAGCTTTGCAAGCTTGGATTAATTCCACAGACTTGTCAAGCTTTCCAGGAATTTTGTAAGGTCTCATGAACCCTCCAGTCTCTGCTTTTCCACAGATTCCCTGTGCCACCTTTGGAAAGTCATTCCCTCCCTCTGCACCTAGTGAAATGAGGCACCCCAATTCCCCAGTTCTTGTCTTCTCCCATTAGAGAGGATCCCTGTGTGCTATCAAGGCCTGGAGTTTCACACCCCTCCAAAAACCATGCTGCAGAGAGTGCAAACAGATGGCTTCCCCCAGAGCAAGGATCTCCCGCTCCGCCTGATCTCAGCAGATTTGGTTCCCATAAAGTTAGGGCTTCAGCCTCCAAAGGTCTCCTGAGCTCTCCCCAGAGCCATATCAGCTGGGACCGTGGGACACATCAGCATCCTGAGAGAGCAGCAGCCCCACTGCAGAACTTAGTGTGACCATACATATAGAGGAGAGCAGTTTCAAGGCATTTGAGAAGCCTAGATCCTGATCCCTGTAGTCCTTGTTAGTCACAGCTTATTTCTAGCTCTTCTCAGTCAGTGCTGGTGGGACAGACTGAGGGACTGCCACCTTCCTCCACCAGCCAGCCAGCCTTGGGGTTTTGGAACAGGCTGCATCTCCCCAGCCTTAGATATCATGCAGAAAAACCCAAACCTGTGCACATGCTATGGACAGCATGCACACAGGGACCAGCAGTGTCTCCAGCTTTCCCACCCTAGGGCCAGATGCCCCATTGCCACCACAGGGCACAGCAGGGACTCCCTTCCTGGTGGGACACAAGGGGTCCCTGCCTGTCCTCACGGTGTCCTGTGCCCATGAAGGCAGAAGTCCCGACCCACTCTGTCCTGAGGCCCCACTCCCTCACAGGCTCCATCACACCCTGCAGGTAGGGACGTGCATGACCCCATCCCATCCTGTCCTCACACATGACCCAGACCCCCCCAGTCCTCCATGCAGGCAGTGACATGGGTGGCCCCAACCTCCTAGTGCCCCATGCAGGTGTGTGACCCAAGCAGGCAGGGACACCAGTGGCCTTGGCCCCTTGGTCCCCCATGCAGATGGGGACATGTACCCCCATATCACCATGTGCCTCTGTCCCCATAGCCCAGCACCCTGGTTCCCATGCAGGTGGGGGGGACACATGGTCCCATCCCACCCTGTGCATCCCACAGGAAAAAAACGTGTGGCCCGACCCCTTCCATCCCCCCACGCATGGCCCCATCCCAGCTTGTCCCACAAGCAGGCAGAGACGGGAGTAGCACGACCCCCTGCCCCCGCCACTGGCGACAAGGCCCGTAGCCCGACCCCCCCGCAGGTAGCAGCGTGCATGGCCCTAGCTCCCAGTCCCCCACGCGGGGGAAGGAGGCACACGCGTGGCCCCGATCCCCCAGACCCGCCCCCACTTACCGGCCGCGGCGCTCACCTGCGCGGCGGTGCGGCGAGCAGTGCGGCAGGGCGGGCCGCGCCGGCATTTACATAGGGCTCCGCGCCCGCCGCCGCCTATAAGAGCGCGGTGCGGGCCGGTACCGCCCGCGCTCCACCGCCACCGCCACCGCCTAAGTAAGTAAGTAAGTAAGTAAGTAAGTAAGTAAGTAAGTAAGTAAGTAAGTAAGTAAGTAAGTAAGTAAGTAAGTAAGTAAGTAAGTAAGTAAGTAAGTAAGTAAGTAAGTAAGTAAGTAAGTAAGTAAGTAAGTAAGTAAGTAAGTAAGTAAGTAAGTAAGTAAGTAAGTAAGTAAGTAAGTAAGTAAGTAAGTAAGTAAGTAAGTAAGTAAGTAAGTAAGTAAGTAAGTAAGTAAGTAAGTAAGTAAGTAAGTAAGTAAGTAAGTAAGTAAGTAAGTAAGTAAGTAAGTAAGTAAGTAAGTAAGTAAGTAAGTAAGTAAGTAAGTAAGTAAGTAAGTAAGTAAGTAAGTAAGTAAGTAAGTAAGTAAGTAAGTAAGTAAGTAAGTAAGTAAGNCCCGCGCCCCCCCCCCCCCCCCCAGCGGGGCGCCCCGCTTCTGCCCCGGCCCTTCGTGCGCTCCGGGGAGCCGCCCCCGGACTCTGCCTAACCTGCTCGAGGAGTCCCGGCTAGGCAAGGGTGAGGAGGAGAGCATGAATCCCCATCCTGAGTTAACCTGGTGTTTTTTCCTATCCCGATTTGACCCTCTTGCAAGGGCAGGAAAAGGCAGGGAGCCCGCCCATCCCTGAATTGCAGCTCTGATCATTCAGTTTCCAGAGGACAGGATTTCCCTTGTTATGATGGAAAATACCAATCTGCAGCCCTGAGCAATCCAATCTAGGATTGCTGTTGGCTCTACTGTGAGGAGGTTTTGGCTGGGCATTTCCAAAAGGTCCCTTCCAGCTTGATTTATTCTGGGGCAGGAAAACGGGGTTTCTGTAAGCAGAAACTGCTGGGGTTTGGGCAAACTTTCTGCCTCCTTTGCCCTTCTCTCCTGTCAATCCAGAATATTTTAAACAAAATATATGTTGTCCATTTCTGCTAAATTGCTGATTTTTCCTTGAAGGTGTCTCTAGTCTTTTCCTTCTCCATACACTGTGACAGAGGAAATGACAGGGGCTCTAGGGCCACAGCCATGCTTCTGCATGGAGGATATTTTCCAAGGTGCAACAACTTCAGTTTCTCCTGCCCTGAGCTGCAGGCACCAGATTTCCGCTTCAAAGCTGCAAAAATGCCAAGGACCTGGTCTTCTGTGCAGGGTAATCGAGTGAGAAAGATTGGGTGGACAGCAACAGGAAGAGGTGTTTCCCTGGAAATTCTCTATAAAACTATTCCCAGAAGTTGCGAAGTGTAGAGGAAATGCAAACATCCCATGGTATTGTTTGAAAGTTAAGTTTAGATTTTAAAAGACAACATTTGCCATGTTACATTTTGGTTTTTCAATTGTTATGTATTGTTGATCTGTTTTAAGCTGTGAAGTGTTGCTTTTTGGTGAATAAAGACTTAGAAATCATTCCTCCCCTCATTGCATCTCATATGAAATTTGGGCAAAGACATAATGAAACCAGTGGAATTCAAGCAATCAAGATTTAACTTGTCCTAGGCTAAACTGTTCATTTATTTCTTCTCTTACAGCTGCTCAAACTGTTTGTGGGCACATTTGCTGGGCTGGGGACCCTGCGGCTGGGCTTCAGTCTGACATTGTAGCATTGGGACTCAATTAAAGCTCCTCCTTGCCAGGTAATCACAGCAGAAATGGTGCTTGAAGGCTGCCTTTCTCTGGGCTTGGCTTTGCAGGGAAATAACCCAAAACAAGATTTGTAAGTACACGATAGACTTGTTAGTATGGAGCAGAGAGTCAAGATAAGGTCAGGTCTAGATCAGTTATGAGCCAGTTGTAAAAACCCAGTCTCTGTTAAACTGTTTGCTGTAATGATCTGGGTTACTGGACAGAGAATTATTCTGAAACCAAATATTGCTTTATGCATTGAAAAGTGACTTCAGCTGCCTGGGTAAATTGTTTTATGATACTTATTGTAATCCTCACCCACTTCTAGGGGCTTGGGACCCACTTTTTTTGTGGCTGAATTGCTCTGAGTCGGATCTTACCTAAAAATACTGTTTTCAGAAAATGAGAATAAAATCAACTCCTCCATGCAGGGACAGAATGAAGTTGTATTTGGTCATGAGTCATATTAGCTCTGGTATTCCCTGACTTTAGAAGACTTCCTGGGGTAGTGACATGCAGAGATGCTATTAAATAAGCAAAATAAAAGGACTAAGCATGTAATCAGTTTTGGTAGAAAAGATCTAACCCAGGGGGGAAGCTCTGTAATTGCTAGAACTAAAGCACCAGTGGGAGTTCAAAGCCATCTGTGGGAATTACACACTTCGTCTGCCATTTGATCTCATGTAACTCAGTTTCCTTTAGTCTTGAGATGTGCTCCTGATGCTTGTGTGCTCCTTGGACCCACATCCCAACTTCTGGCCCCTCTGGACCAAGTGCAGGAACAGTCCTCCCTCCCCAGATTGTACTTTTGCAGCTCCTGGGGAAAAGCCTCTTTGAGGAGAGGAGGTGGAAAATGGGGGTGGTGGGCTTTGTTCTGCTTGGCGATTGTGGCCCCTGGCTGGGGATAATTTTGCTACTGTGAAATCGATGTTCTTAGTGGTTCCTTGTCATTTTGGAGGAAGGCTGCATCTGCCAGTGGTCGCTGGCTCATGGACTTCCTCTAAGGGCGTGGCACAAAGTGGAAAGCCCTGGCTGCATCTGCTGGAGGGAAAGACCCAGCGCTGTCCGGGGAGGAGCTGCTTGACAGGTTTCTGGGCCTGGGCTGCTCCTCAAGCTGCAGCAGCATGGCAGCTCATGGTTCCTTGAGCTGCCACAAACCCTCCAGGCTGGTGGAGCCCTGCCCCAGGCCCATCCTGTCCTCCACCAAGGGCTTTTGGGTGGTGTGTTTCTCTGCTGGGGAGTATTTCACCCTGCCTGTTTCCTTGCAGTGTCACATTTTCTTGTCCCTCTGGGGAGTTTTGAGATGGAACTCCCACACCTGGTTTTTCCAGAGCTGAGCTGGGGCTGGCCGCCACGGGCTCAAGGCAGCAGGGCAGTGCAGGGTCCCCTCTGTGACTGCCTTTCTCCCACAGGCTGCCGGAGGTGCAGGATGACTCTCTTTGATGGCATCTATCCCTTCTACCTGCAGCAGAGGAAGGCCTTTGTGTTCGACATCAGCACCATCATAGTGATCGTGGTCTTCCTAATGTTCACTTGCAGCTTCCTGCTCATCATCCCGGGCATCCGTGGACGGGCAGTGCGTGACCCCTCTCCCTGGGGATAAGTATCTTCTCCCCACATTTTGGATGCTGGCACACTCCCAGCTGGTTTGGGGTGAGGCGGGAGGACAGACAGGGCTATTTCTCCCTGCCTGATGTCCCACACCTCTCCCCGCAGAGGCTGTACTGGATGTTCCGGGTTCTCCTCAGCCTCACTGTGGGAGTGGTGATCGTTGGTAAGTGCTGCACAGCCCTCAGAGGGTGGGTCTGGGGGCAGGATTAAATCCCAGGGCAGGGCCTGTGTCTGGGAAATGAGAGCTGGTGGTCACAGATGTGGCCTGGCCGAGGCTGGCTGCAGGGTCTGCCCAACCCCTGTTCTGCAAAGCAGTCACACAGCTTCCCAAAAGGGCTTCCCCATCCCTGGCATGGGGGCTGAGAGCACCAGGAGGTGCCCATGGTCACTTCTCAATTGAGAGGGAGCTTTGCTGCCTATAACTGCACCACAGAAGTTGAACAGCCCCAGCTCCGGTAGGCTGCACAGCCCCATGTTCCTTCAGCTGTGCAAGCCCTCCTGAGCTGCCTGCTGCCGAGGAAGCACGGCTGAGCAGCTCGGACTGCAGCCAGGCATGTTTGGAGGATGAGAGGAGCATTGCAGTGACGTGGAGAGAGCAGGTCAAAATAAAACACAGGCAGGGCAGAAGTGTGTGTGTGTGGGGGGTGAAGACCTTCCAAGGAGCAAGGCAGGAGGAGATGGAGAGGATTTGATTTAGTAGAAACCAGGAAATCCTCTGTAATAAATGGGACTGCTGGTGGAAACCAGGCTGCGGGATTTCCAACTCAGACAGGGTGACAGGGCATGTAAGCGAAAGATGTATTGAGGGGATAGAAGATGCCAGATGGGGAGAGCAACCAGCCCGGACCCTAAATCAAAGAAACTCTCCTGCTGCGAAGGACAGGGCAGATTACAAGACTGCTTGGAGAGGGATGATGAAGCACAACTGAAATGACTCAACGCCCGATTCAACCAGGCGATAGAAGTAGATATCCAGGCTGTGACCAGCCGTGGGACTCTGCTGGCTGACACATGGGCCAGTCCAGCAATGTGGTGGTCACCCTCTGCCTGGGGATGTCCAGATGCTGGGAGATGCCACCAGAGCTGCCCAGGAACATAGTACCAGGATGGAGATGGCAGAGGGGTAGAGGTCAGCCTTAACCAGCTCAGCCCTGGAGAGCCATCCAGAGCTGCTCTCCTGACAAGGATGCAGCCAGGCACTGCTTGGGCACACAGGAGGAATTAATTGTTTTAAAACCAGCGTCAGGGTTTCTGTCTGGTGGTAGCAGGGCACACTCGACCCTGCAGCTAGAAAACATTCCTGCAGAGCTGCTACTGGATCAGTGCCCTCACAAGTTGATTCAGCAGCTGAATGTATTTTCAGGCAGGTTTAAAAGGTCTTGTTCAGCCTCAGACTAAATCATCACCACCTCTTTCAGCTCGCCTCAGTGCTGGAAAACTAAGCCCACCGCAAAGTGAAAATATTTCAGGAAAGGATACTTTGTTCCAAAAAACATATACCAGAAATGTTTCAAATTTCCCCCCCAGCTGAAATGGCTGGCAGAGCTGTGACAGTACTTGCCACCCCTCTCTACTGCCTCTGTTTGACAGTGATATTCACTATTCACTAATAGTGCGATCTAGGGAGCTTAATATTTGGCAATGAGACTCACCCCTGTTCCTGAGGCTGAGGAATGGGCTCATTTCCAAGCCCTGTCCCTGGGGGCTGCAGTGCTCGCCATGGTGGGGAGCTTGCAGGGAAGTCCTGGAGAGGATGTCCAAGGAGGAATCAGGTCATGGGGTTCGTTCCTGGGGATCTGAGCTCCCCTGCTCCCGGATCAAGGGAGTGGATGCTCAGCGAGGGGAGGGCATGAGCTCCACCAGGGCATGGGAGCTGTTTGAGGCATGCCTGGTGGCTGAGTCAGCTCTCCTGTCTTCCTTACACTCCCTTGCCGTGCCATGGTGGGAACGCCGCTGTTTGTACTTGCCTGTGATCCCCCTTGAGCACAGCAAAGCCTGAGACTGGCCCCTCTTTAACCCCAGCTTTACTTTTCCTGGCAGCTGTCCAGTTCACAGGGGACTGGGAGACCGGCTGGGTGAAGGCAAACACCTCCTACAAGTCCTTCAGCGATGCCCTGGTGAACGTGAACATCGGGCTGCATGTCGGCCTGGCGGGGGTGAATGTCACGCTTGTGGGTGAGTCTGATGTCCCCATCCACAGCTCTGGTACGGCCATGGCCCCAGGAGGTCTCCAAGTGCTCTGCAGGTGGCCTTGGTCTGCGTGGAGGCTCCTGGGACCCTGCTGTCCCTGGGGTGCCTGTGCTCGTGGCTGGCAGTGCCCAGGCTGCTGGGACACAGCAGGACCTCAGTCTTCTCCCTCTGGCAGGAAACCCAGTGAATCAGGTCAATGAGACCATCAACTACAACGAACAGTTTGCCTGGAGCTTCAATGCAGACTACGACCACAGCTACAGTAAAGGGCTGGAGAGGGGGCTGCCCAGCCCCATCCTCTATGTGGCGGAGAAGTTCACCATGCAAAGCCCCTGCGGTGTGCACAGGCAGTACCGCATCTCCAGCCACTACGCATCAGCCACTCTCTGGTGAGCCTTTCTCTCCTGGTGCAGGCAAGGGAGATGCAAGGACATGGGAAAGGCTCTGCTGCCCTTCCCAGGAGGAAAGCCATGTGTGTGGAGGGGCCTCTGCAAGGTCTGTGGTCAAACCTGTGGCCCTGTAAGCACTTTGGGGTGAGGAGATAAGAGGGATGGTCCTGGTTCTCTCTACTGGTCAACTTCACCAGGGCTGGGTACAGGAGAGAGGAACGTGGTACAGATCCCTGCCATGATGTGGTGATGATGGCAGGAGTCCATTCCCATAGAGGGAGTTGGAGCTGCTGCCCCCAGTGGTCCAGAGAGGCCCATGGACATATGCAGAATTCTCCCATCCCCCTCTGTGAGGGTATTTAGTGTTTGGGATTGGGACCAGATGAGGAGAAGCTGATAATGCTGTTATTGTGGGGTCAATCTCGACTCTTTAGTCGGATCTGCTGGGCAGTGACATGTTGCTGCTCCTCTGGGCTGAGGGAGAGCTGGTCCCCTCTACCATGGGTTGTGGAGGACAAGGACCATGGCAATGCTGTTCCCCCGTGCTGGGTTTGAAAGCAGGGATGCAGGAGCCAGAAGAGAGGCCTGGTGGTACCATGGAGCAAGAGCTCCTGGTCCATAGCTGAAAGCTTCCCGTCTCACCCAGCTCCTGAGACAAGTTCAGAGCTGCTGCAAATGACTTATGCCTGCTTCTGCAATTATCCCAGCCCTGTGTGCTGCTCTCTGGGGTCTGTACTGCCCCACATGTGGAAGGGCAGGGAGCTGAGATAGTCCAGCTACACTGAGTGGGCTGCCATGGCCTCCTTGAGGCTGGTACGGTCAGTGTCCTGAGCAATGGGAAGAGGAAATCCCGGCTTCTGCCTTCTGGATGTAGCAGTGTGAGCATTGCACATCTGCTTGCTCAGCCTGGGAGGCCAGGGGACAGTCCAGCCTGCCCACAGAGTTTCTTGGCCTCATACAATGCAACCTGGACCCCAGATTCCTCCTCCCACATGGAAATCCTCTTGTAGAGTGTCCTAGTCTGTGGCACTTGCACAACTCATCCGTTGGTCTTCTCTTGTCTCCAGGGTGGCCTTTTGCACTTGGCTTATCTCCAACATGCTCTTCTCCATGCCCGTCCTAGTCTATGGAGGCTACATGCTGCTGGTCACAGGGGCCTTCATGATCTTTTCATTGCTCTCGTTCTCCACTGTGAGGAACTCCCTGATGTGCCCAATCCAGTTTGGGACCGCAATCCTGCACACAGGCTATGGGGGATCTTTCTGGCTCACGCTAGCGGTTGGTAAGGACACCAAGCTACATCAGGGCACACCACCTTGTCCCTCTGGGTGTGCAGGAGTCCTAGTGCTTTCCCTCCAGAAGTGCAGGTGAGAGAGTTCGGGGAGTGCAGCCCACCAGAGCCCCAGCCAGTGCCTTGGCAAAGCAGATCCTGGCAGAGATGTGGAGAGGGATGGCAGAGAAGGGTGATGGAGGGATTTTTAGTCCCTGAGGTGCAGTAATGCAAGGAGGTGGCAATCACTTGCCTGCATTTTGATACCCATGCCTGGGTTTTAAGATGCTCAGCACAGCAGCTGAAGCCACCTCATACGGTAAAAGGCCATCTTCCATAAGAGAAGGCATTGTCCCCTGGCAGGGGGCCATCAAAGGAAGGGTGCAGGGTGGGAAGTGTGCTGGTGTTTACAGGAATGCTCTCAGAGAGCATGTTGTCTTCCAGGCTTGCTCTGTTTTGTGGGTGGGATCACTGTTGTCGCACTGCACTACCTCAACTTGGACGTACTGAAAACTTTCTTTGATCTCCATGAGGACCAAACAGAGGAGTACCAGGACATGACTGAAGTGTACGTCAACCCTCATTTCGTAAACAAAGGACTGTCTCCTTCTCGGCCCTCCAAACTCAACCCCAATGGCATCTAGAAGAAAGTTTTTTCCCACTCCTTCCCTGAAGGTGGGCCCGAAAGGGTGGAGCAGAAACCCTTCTTGATGTCCCTAGAGACCCATTTCCCCACCCAACTGCCTTTGAAGAGTGCATGAGTCCATGTTGGGATGGGTACTTACTGAGAAGTACCTTTGCAGACTGTATCTCCCTGACCATGCCCTCTGGAAAAGGGCAGGCTTTGCAGAGAGCCTGCAGGCTGCAATCGGAGCAGCTCACAGCTCCAGCGACTTTAGCTGCACACTCACCTGGGGATCTCTGTCCCAGGAGAAATGCCCTTCCTGCTCCATGCCCTGGCACAGCTTGGTGCAGTGAGTCTCTTCCCACACCAGAAACTGAGCTCACTGGTGAGATTTCTCACAGGGAGCACCCGCGACTCCAAAAGCTCGTGATTAAACCTGCTCATGTCTTTCCCAAGAGCTGACATTTACTGTAGACCTTTAGGCATACCTAGGAAAGCCAGGCACAGACCCAAACTCTGTCAGGCTGCATGCTGTAAAAAGTAAGAGTAAAAAAAGAGTAAAAAATCTGCTCCAGAAATAAAGACTGAGTAAATATGCTATGGAGCTTGCTGGGGGGGAATGTGGTGATGTGATTATTTTCACTTTCAAAGTTGGGCTTTATTAGATAAGACTTGTAGCCTAGCGTGGGCTAAAAGATGCCACAGGAAAGGAAGGAGAGGGAAGAATGAAGTTACCCCCACCCAGCTGGAACACACTTGGGCTGGCTGGGCTCACCACAAAACACAAGCCTGAGGCCAGGAGTCACACCCAGACAAGGCGA
The DNA here is from genome assembly GCA_013401315.1 of Balaeniceps rex. Classification (NCBI taxonomy): domain Eukaryota; kingdom Metazoa; phylum Chordata; class Aves; order Pelecaniformes; family Balaenicipitidae; genus Balaeniceps; species Balaeniceps rex. The sequence continues at coordinate 42,350 of VYZW01051976.1, forward strand.
GAAATGAAGTGCATCAAGCTGCGTTATTACAAACAGAAGATGGGCTCTGGCACCAAATCCACCAGACTGATGAAGTCTCCACAGGCTGGCACAAGGAGATCACCATATCTGAATGCTGGCAGCTTCAGTCCAATTAATTGTAAAGGACATAATTTCAGTATCTCGGCTCTTTTCTTTCTGGGAAAAGACCCTTGCTGTTAAGTTACTCGTTTCTTTCACATATTTGTGTTGCACTAATGTGATTTGTTATGGGCAAGAATTATTATTTTCAAGAAAACTTTATTAAAAACCCGCTCCTTTGAAACTCTTTGGGCATTTTGTGGGGCTGGTTTCTTAAGTGGGGGCTGTGAGGCTTATCTGCAGGTGACTGCTTGCAAGCCCCCAGCAGATGCATCCTTCCTATGGGGGAAGCTGCCCTGGCAGAGGTACCCCCAAGGAAGGACAAGGCTTGTTGGCATGTGTCAAAGTGAGCCCTTGAGAAACCCTTGTCATGGGGAGCAGCATGCTGTAGGGTGGTAGGACAGCTTCAAAATTACTTTAGCCGAGTAGCAGGACAAAAGCCATAAGTTTAAACCAATAAAACTCCCTCAGGAAAAGGGGGATCCTTTCTCAAGTCTTCTTGTGTCCAGACATGTCAGGTCCAGAGGCATCATGGGAAGATGCTACAATCAACCACAAGTTATTTGGGCTGGTGTGGGACAGATCCCATCCCCTGAAAGCACAGGAAGCTGAGGGGTTTCCCATCCTTTCTGCCACTGCATCTGGCAGTCTCCAGCCTCATCTCCTGCTTTTAGGCATGATTCCCCTCCAATAGCATCCTCACCAGAAGAAAAGCTTTGGCCCGTTGTATCAGAAATACAGGGGCATGAACTCAAATAAACAAAACATAAACAAAATTTGATCTGTTTGAAGCACAGAAGCACCAGATCTCTGTGTGTCTTGCCTACTTCCTAGCAAACACAGCACAGACAGGATTTCTGCAGCAGGGCTTGCATGGGGCCAGCTGAACAGTGGCAATGACATGATGGGGGATGCAGACAGCTTCATGCATTGTGTCTCATGCAGAGACAACAGGGGCTGGCTGTGTCACAGGGGCTTGCCAGCTGCAAGGAGATTTGCAGGTGGAGGACTTCTCCTCTTGCCACCACAGGGAGGTGCACACATGAGGGCCATTGCTCAAGGATGATTATTTTGCCTCACTACATGTTGTCATAACAGCTTCTTCACATGCAGTAATAAGAGCTGTGGTTGTACGGCCCCTGGGTTGTGCTGCTGCAGGTCCTACCTCCTCTGTCCACCACAGCTCCTGGCTCAGTTTCCTGGCTGGACTGAGCTATTGTTGGACAACAAGATGTAAAATAATTGCCATTAAATCCCTGGCTCTCAGCCCAGGCTGCTTCTGGCCCCACGCTGTCCAGGGAATCTGGCATCTAACCAGAGAGTCAGTGCCAGCAATGGAGCAAACACCATAAGCATCTCGGAGAGCACAGCCTGGGGCTCTGCAAGGACCGTGGTCCCCATGCCTGGAGGCACTCATTGCACCAGGGCATGCAGCCACCATGGCCAGCAGAGATGCTCATTCCCCTCCCCCCCAGGCTGGGCTGCAAGGGGGAATACGCTAGGGAAAGGCAGAGGTTTATGAGGGCTGAATTTCGATTCAATAAATAAAAGGGGTTTGTTGCACCTTGGATCTACTCCATACGTAGGCTGAAGCATCTCCTCATAGATGCCATTGGGAACATCCTGGCTGAGGTCTCCCAAGCCCAAGAAATTCAGCTCCATTTTTAAATGCCTGTTGGGTCCTCTAGGTCCTCTTCCATCTGGAGTGGGATGGGGCAGGATGCCATATCTGAGGACCCCCTCACCAGAGGGCCTGCCCCATGGTGGTCCCTCTGCAAACCTCTCTGCTGGGCTGGGGATTGCTCCCATCAAACCTTCCACATGCCCAGGGTCACTCCTGGAGCTAAAGTCCTCCCATATGCCCCTTGCTCGTTTGCCTGGGGATGCTCTGATACCCTATTTACTACATGTTGACTTGCCTTTATTGCCCTACACTGACTGGCCGTGGTCAGATGTCCTATACGGGACCACAAAAGGGCTCTGCCCTTCTTCCCTTTTCCATGGCTGCCATGTGTCGTGGTTTAACCCCAGCTGGCAACTAAGGACCACACAGCCGCTCGCTCACTCCTCACCCAGTGGGATGGGGGAGAGAGTTGGAAGAGTAAAAGTGAGAAAACGCATGGGTTGAGGTAAAGGCAGTTTAATAGGTAAAGCAAAAGCCGCACACACAAGCAAAACAAAACAAGGAATTCATTCTCTACTTCCCATGGGCAGGCAGGTGTTCAGCCACCTCCAGGAAAGCAGGGCTCCATCACGCATAAGGGTTACTTGGGAAGACAAACGCCATAACTCCAAACATCCCCCCCTTCCTTCTTCTTCCCCCAGCTTTTTATTACTGAGCATGATGTCATGTGGTGTGGAATATCCCTTTGGTTAGTTGTGGTCAGTTGTCCCAACCGTGTCCCCTCCCAACCTCTTGTGCACCCCCAGCCTGCTCGCTGGTGGGGTGGGGTGAGGAGCAGAAAAGGCCTTGACTCTGTGTAAGCACTGCTCAGCAGTAAAGAAAACATCCCTGTGTTATCAACACTGTTTCCAGCACAAATCCAAAACATAGCCTCATACTACCTACTATGAAGAAAATTAACTCTATCCCAGCCAAAACCAGCACACCATGTTACAGCAACAGAGCATCCCCAGCCTGCCAGCCCTCAGAGGGATACCTCTATTGACAGATAAGAGAAAGACCAGGTCCAACCTATTTGATTGAGATAGAGGGGAAAATAAGTGAGCACAAAACAGGAAAAAAAAAAGTTGCAAAACCTGCACAGAGTTAAAGGGGTGAAAACCTGAAACATGCTCTCTCCCCTCCCTCCCTGCATGGGCAAGGTACCTGCTAGATGTTGGCAGCTGGGAATGGGTGGCTGCATCCACCCTGCGTGTGCAGGATTTCAGCGCCATGTGCCCCACAACACATGTATTTCCATGGCTGAGCAGGAGGAAACCAAGCCTCCCAGACTGAGTGTGATGCTCACCTCTTGCTAATTGATTACAGCCGCTCTCCCATGCACTGTAGCACCTCCATTCCCATCTCCTCTTCTGCTTCCCCTCCAACCAAAACATTTTGTCTTCCTTTCAGAGGGCTGTGAGAACACTGATAACTCACAGGCTGGTGGCTGTGGTTTGGAGTGTTAATAAGCACTGTAAGAACAGGGGCCAACCAACCATCTCCCTGACTGTGATGTTTCCAGCCCAATGTACAGCCCAGTGCATCTCAGACCCACATCGAACCTGAGCTGTGGGGTGCCAGGATGGGTCTGAAATCCAGGTTGTCTCCAAGGTTTGGTACCTCCAACAATCGTGGGTCTTCTTGCCAACCTGCTCTTCACCCCTGACCAAGAGGAGGTGCTGGATACAGGGCACCCTGGTGACCACAGCTCTGCTTGCTTTTCCTGACCACTGATGGGAAGAGCATCCCTGGGCACAGGGGACTTCTCAGAGGCCTTCGGGGTGGAGGTGCTGTCACGGGAGGCTCTGCTTCTCCTTTGGTTCATATTCATGCTTCTGCGTTTATTTGGTTTCTCTCCAGTTTGTTCTGGTTTAGTCTCTGCATCTTAGGGAGGACTCTTAGGGTTTGTTGGGGATGGACTAAGAGGAAGGGCAGTAGCCGAGTGCCTGTAAGTGGACAGCCAGGGATGGAGCATGGGTTGTCTTCACCCCAAAAGCTCTTCCAGCTGCTGGTGAGTACAACAGCAAAAAAAATGAGGGCAAACAGTCGAGTTCGAGACACTTTTCCAGACTTGGATATTCTTGTCACCCAGCTCTTGCCACCTGGGCTCCTGTGGGGGTCAGACCAGAGTATGAATTCAGGAGGGGTGTCCTTGGGCTTTGCCCTGCCTCCCCATGGTGCCTTACAGCTGAGTGGCTGTCACCTCACAAAGCTCGCCCAGGGGGACCATCAGCACGTCCTGCACAGAGGAGCTGGGCTCATCTGGCAGGTAGGACTTGTCCCACACCTTCTCTTCTTCTCCCTTTCCCTCATCCAGGTTAAAGACGAGCTTCAGCTTCTCTGGCTGTGTGGAGTTCAGGATGATGATGCCCAGCCCCAGCAGCAGGCACAGCAGCCCTGCAATGCACAGCATGGGGAGACATGTTAGCACCTCCTCCCTGCTGTGTCCCTGCCCCATCCAGACCCAGATCTGGGGTTGGAGGCCAATGGCACATGGCATCACCCAGGACGTCAAGGGAAGGTGTTATTTCCCTCTCCACATCTGGACTCTGCCATCAGTTTGGGCTCCCCAGTACAAAAGATAAGTCAATGAACCGGGCCAGATGGCCAAGAGAGTTGGGGCTGGAGCCCACTATGTGTCGGGAAAGGCTGGAGGAGCTGGGCTTGTTTAGCCTGAAAAGAGGAGTCTTCAGGGGGACTTAATTGCCATCTTCTGCTACAGAAAAAGAGCCAGTCTCTTCTCGGAGGTGTACAGTTGTAACACGGAAAATTCCAGTTTGATAAAAGGAAATAGTTGCTGCCCATGAGTGGAGCAGCTGTGTGGCAGGTCCTGAAAGGCAGAGGGAATCTCTAGCCATGGGGACATCCACCACCAGACTGATGTGGCTTTGCGGTTAGCCCTGCCCTGGGCAAGGGCTGGCAGAGAGACCCCCGAGGGTCCTTCCAGGCCAGGTCTTTCCCTGACTCTGCAATTCATGACTTTCATGGCACTCCTCTGGGCACACCTCCACGCAGATAACTTTGGCCATTTGGATCTCCTGGCTGCTCAGCTTTTTCCCCCAGTCTCAATGATGCTATCCTGAATTTTTGTATGCCGTTTCAAAAAAAAAAAAAATTTCTGTGACCAACCATGGAGACAGAAGGGACGAGGTGCTGTTGGGGCATCACTGAGCATCATCACTGCAGGGATGGAGAACAAAAGCCCCAGGAGCAAGCTGAGCACTCACCTGTCGCTAATGTCAGCCAAAAGGATCCACCATAGTCTGTTTTCAAGGAAGCCGGGCCAAATTGGATGGGACACTTCAGGGTGTTCCTCGCAGTGAAGAAGAGGAGCAGTGAGAAGAGCATCAGTGCAGCAGTGAGCAGGAGCATGTAGCCGCCATAGAGCAGGATGGGCATGGAGAACAATAGGATGGAAATGAGCCACGTGCAAAAGGCCATCCTGCAAAAGGACCACAAAACCGAGCAGAAAGCATCAAGCTTGGAGCCTCTTCTCAGGGTCTCCTCTCCACATCCCAATGGAGGGATACAGCCCTGGGCAACCTGCTCTACCTGGCCTTGCTTGAGCAGATGGGCTGGACAGGCTGATCTAAGGACCTCCTTTCCAACCCAAATGATTCTGTAACTGCATGAATGGTGGAGCTGTGGGACAGGTCCTGCAGTGGTGGAGAGGGATCTCCATGCCTGGGGACATTCAGTGTTGAACTCCACGAAGCCCTGAGCACCTTGATAAGGCTTTGACTTCAGCCCTGCTCTGGGCAGGGGACTGGAGTAGAAACCTCTGGAGGTCCCTCCAAATTAACTCTTTCTCTGACTCCTGTGGTCCTCCACAACTGGCCGCCCCCAGGCAGTTCCCATCTGTTCAAAGGAAGAATGGCAACAAGGGAGACCTTTGTTTGGAGAACTGCACAATGAGCCATGCCCACACCTGATTCAGCACCTGGAGTGAACCAGCTGCCAGCCCTGCCCTGTGCATGGAGTTTGTGTTTAGCTCGCTGGGAAGGTGAGCCTAACAATTTTTTCTGATTCCAAGATTGATAACGAGAAATAAGTATACATCAACATCCCTGTCTTGAAATACTCCTTCTTAATAGCAGGAAGGTTTGGGCAGGGCTAGTTATATTTCCTGAAAATAAAAAAGCAGATATGGGCACGGACCTGGAGCCTATGTCCATAGGGGGAATCACAAGACTCACTCTTCCCTGCAGTGCCTTTCCCACAGCCTCTGAGGTATGTGGGGATGCTCTGAGACTCCACAATCACAACACACACAAGGGCTCTCAGCTTTACACCACAAGACAGCCTCTGAGCATCTTCTTGACAGTCATTCCCACTCCCCACCAGCAGGTGTCATGCCCTCTTGCGCATGCAAGAAGAACTCCCCCACGACTGGTCTTTTCGGGGCTCCAGGAGAGGACCTTGCACCATAAGCCCCACACAGCTGCATCTGCTTTCCTTTAAATGAAGAATAGGTTTTCTCCAACTGCAATTTTGTACATCAGGTCAGAGGACACAGAAGAGGACTCTGAGGAGATGGGCAGGTCAGGAAGCATGAGCATCCCTGGTTCTGCAGAAGGGTGGGTGCCAGAGACCAGCCAAGGCTTTGACGTGGCCTTACAGGGAAGAGGGTGGCTCCATCAAGCTCTCTCTGCTCCACCTGGTTCTTTCCACCTCCCCACTGAATAGAGATAGGGCTGACCTCTTGCTCTAACTTACCACAGCGTGAGGGATGCATAGTGGCCAGAGATGCGGTACTGCCTGTGCATGCCGCAGGGGCTTTGCATGGTGAACTTCTCCACCACATAGAGAATGGGGCTGGGCAGCCCCCTCTCCAGGCCTTCACCATAGCTGTGGTCATAGTCTGCATTGAAACTCCAGGCAAAGTGCTCATTGTAGTTGATGGTCTCATTGACCTGATTCACTGGGTTTCCTGCCAGATGATGAAGACTAAGGACCTTTCTCAGCCTTGGAGGCAGCTCCAAGACTTCCTGGTGTGGGGGCTGAAGGGCCCACAGCCCCAGTACCCAGGTGCATGGCTGCCAAACTTGCACCAAATCCCCCCTTGTGAAACGCACTTACCCACCAGTGTGATGTTCACTCCTGCCAGGCCAATGTATAGCCCAATGTCCACGTTCACCAGGGCACGGCTGAAGGACTTGTAGGAGGTGTTTGCTGTCACCCAGCCAGTCTCCCAGTCCCTGGTGAACTGTATGGCTGTGAAGACTTCAAAGGTTAGTCATGGCCTGGCGGTGAGACCTCTAGTGCTGGAAGCACCTGCCATGATGGTCAGCATGGCCTGAGCTGACCATCTACCCCAACCCAAGGGCAAGGCCTGGGTTGTGAGCCCCAAGGAGCAGAAGCCTTGTATGGCCTTTCCCAACATCAACGCCGAACCTGTGACCCTGAGAGCCCCACTTGGGTTTGTTTCTCCCCAGACCCAGCACAGTCCCTAGCCCTAGAGGCAATGGGGCTGATGTGTGGGCCCTGTCTAGGCACTGGTCCTCGTCTAAGCACCTGCCAATTTGTCTGAGTCCCCTGGCAATTGGTGGTGGGCTTTTGCTGACTGCCCTGAAGGTGGTCTGTGCATATGACTACCAGCCTTCAGAGAGGAGACAGATGGGTGCTTGCACCTCCCACCACTTGCTGGAGCCAGGTCCCAGACACAGACGGGCATAGATCTTCCCATAAACTCATCCTGCGGGCTGGACTTTGCACTTGGCTGCTCTGTTCACCCTCCCTCATCTTGCTCCTCCATCCCCCGAGTCTTGGGCATCCTTGAGCTTCCCCCCCCAGGACCCCGGTACTCACTGAGGACCACCACTCCCACGAAGAGGCCCATCACCACCTGCAGGAACCAGAAGAGCCGCTGCAAGGGGTGAGCAGAGGGAGTGACAGGTCTCAGTCAGATTTTGCCATGGGGACTTCAGCACCAACCATGTAATTTAGAAATGCCAGCTGGTGAGAAACGGGCCTGTCCCTCGCCTGGGGAGTCATCCCTCAGGCTCTGCAGGTGGGTGACATGGTGGGGGACACGCCTCTCAGCCAACCCCACTGCAAAGCCAAGCATGCGACAAGCGCATGGTGTGTGAGCAGTGGGCTCGCAGCAGGGTCTGTTGGCCACTGCCCTGCGAGCAGTGCTGGGGCATGCATGGTGCACAGCTCCTTCTTTTGTTGGGGTTTCGGGGAAGGTGGAGCGAGGTCTTCGAGCCTTGCCCTGTTTTTCCACTCCTGCGAAATCACATGGGCTTGCTCACAGCAAAATCCAGCCAAGCTCAGATCTGGGTGCCTCGTAAATTTGGGATGGTGGAGTTTGGTGTCTCCAGCATGGGGTACATGCTGGGTTGGGCTGGAGCTCACAACCATGGCTCAGTAGAGATCCCAGAGCCCTGGCATGAACCTGTGGGCATGTTTGCTCCCCAAGCCTGTTTTCAAGGCTAGGAAGGAGGAGGCATGCGGGATGCACAGTGCAGGGACCAGAGGGCTGAGCTCCCCCAGCCTCTCCACTTACCCCCCTGCCCCGGATCCCCGGCAGGATGATGACGAAAGTAGCCAACATGGTGAGGAAGATGGAGACAATGATGGCCTGGGTGGTGTCAAAGGGGAAGCATGCGTTGGCGCCAGGGTAGAAGGGGAAGGAGCCATTCCACAGCTTCATCCTGCTGCCCTGGATGGACGGAAATCAGCACCCAGAGAGACATCGGTGAGAAAATCACCTCCACAGATCCACCACACCCAGCCTTCCCCGCAGAGCTGTCTCCTGCCCACTCGCCAGCGCACTGCTTGTCCCGGGCACAGCTGTGCATGCATCTCCAGTGCCAGTGAACGTTGCAGTACCATGCCTGGGCATATGCTCAGGCATCTCCCACAGAAGCCCTCCATCTTCCCAGGGTACATCCCAGAGCAAAGCAGGTTTGGAGTAACCAGGGCATCTGCTGCAATGCTCCGGTTCTTCCCAAGATGTGACAGCAAGACATGCACACATCGCCGGACCGCTCGCTCCCCTCCTCTGCCTGTTCTCGCCCCCTGGTCTCTTGCCTGTGCTCCCACCCTCCCTGTTTCAGCTCCTTACCAAACAGCCTGGCTCCCGCTCGCAGGTGTTGTGCTCGGGGCACTCGCTGAATCACCGCACAAACGTGGGCTGCGCCCCGTCGGGCTGCTCCCCGCTGAGCCCCGGACAGAGGTAACTCCTCGCCGTCCAAGGAAACAGGAGTAACCCAGAGGGGACAGAGAAACCGCCTGTCTCTGGCAGCAGGGTGCCAAGCACCACCCGCCAGCCCTCTGTCCCCGGAGCGGCTGGAGGCAGCGCCGTGCCGCGGCGGGTGGAGGGATGCTGCTTGGGAAGCCGGCCGTGGTTTTTGCCACGGCACTTGGCCAAGGCACTTCCCTGCTAGGAAAGGGCTGCTCAGCATCCCCCGGGAGCGGTGACAGTCCCAGTAACGGCTGCAGAAACACCTGTGCCCCTTTCCTCGTGCCGAGCCTACCTCCACTGCAGCCGATCCCGGGGGCTGGCTGCTGTGCAGAGCTCCTGGATGCTGCCTCCCTGCCCGCACTGCCTCCCCGGGCTGCAGGCGAAAAGCCAGCCCGGTGTGTCACAGCGGGTGGGTGTATTTCTCCCAACGTTTTACGGTGCCCGCCTCCAGAGGTGGCTGGATGGTGCAGTCACCCACAGCTGGTCAGCCCCCCCTGCACTCCTGCTGAGCCCCAGGGCAGGCAAGGGAGCTATGGGCTGGCACAGCGCTGTGCAGCGTTGCAGAGGTGAGCGATCCTGGGGGGGGGCTTTGCCTTCTTTTCCTCGACTTTTCCTGCAGAGCAGTGAGAAGTCCAGCTGTTCCTTATGGCATGAAGACCCTGGGGCTGCCAGGCTCCTCAGGAGCCTGCTAGGGAGAGCAGCAGAGGGCTTCAGAGCCCTCACCTGCACTGCCCAGTGAAGCAACCCAGCTGAGGTCATCTAGCATGGGTTGTAGCTGCATGGTCTCCTCATTGACCCCACTCCTGACTCCATCCCCCAGGGGAGGTTCCCTGGGAAGGTCCTGGCCGACCTGTTGGTCACTGGGCAAGGTGACACAGTGGCTGGCAAGGGGGACCAGCAGAGAGGCACAAATCTAGAGGGATTCCCAGCCCTGTTATGCAGAAGGTTACTAACCCGGCCACAGTGTGGAGATTATGGAAACCCCAGTCAAGCTTTTGGGGTTTGCTCACATTCTTTGGCATTTTGGTTGGCTGAAGCAGGTTGCATTGATGCCGAGAGGTCCCAGTGTGGCAGAAACACTCGCCTGACCCACATCTGGGGGCTTCCCTCTGAAGCTGGCAAAATTACTGTAATCCCCTGGGTATTTCTTTCTGCATCCCAGTGGATGGCCTGGCTGGGCGCCCTGAAAAGCTGTGCTTCCCACCCCCTTGGCAGAGGGAGGAAAAAACAAGTTTTAATTCATGCCCAGCAGGAGATAAAGGCATTTCTGGGCAAAGACTTTGTCATTTCCCCTGAAGTCCCAGACTGGTGCTACCCAGTCTGAACACTGAATCCCTTCCCAGGGGTTGTTTAAAAAAATTAAATAAAGGGTGGCAAGGGTGACATGGCTGGGAAACGTGTGCAGAGCTGTGCTGCAGAGCTGTCTGCTGGTGCAGGCAATGCCAGGGATGTGGTGCCATCTCCAGCTTTGGCAGCAACTGCAAAGCAGAGGGAGACATGGACTTCACAGCATATGGTGCAGATCCTTGGGGGTGATCGCATGGACACATGTGGGGCTTTGGACCTCTTGGAAAGGTGGAAATACCTCTCCCTCTGGTTTGGGAGAGGGATAACAGAGGAGGTGCCTGGTAATCGGCAGGCTGAGATTAATTAAGGTGGGGAAGATACAACCATGTGAGGTGATACTTGGGATGAGAAGTGGTCTGGCCAGGGGTTAGACCATCACTCGTTGCACTCCCTGGAGCTGGGGAGGGCAGCAGAGGGATGGGGTCTGCAGTGGCTTGGCCAAACAAATGTATGGGGTTTGCTTGGGGTAGAGATCGAGGCACCATGGGTTTTGTGCTGTTCAGACGAGCATCACAAACATGTCTTTTGGGGAGATGCCCTATTGCCACAAATGAAAGCAGGGGAGGGGGGAAAGTTTCCCTCCTTCTCTAAAGCAGGTGCCCAGCAACACAGCGTTTGTATGCAAGGACATTGGGGGAGCTCACAGGGCTGTTCTGGTTCTCTCATCTGTCCCCAGCAGTGATGGAAATGGGGTGTGATGGTGGGGGGGGATGCTTCACTTCCCTGGGATGCTGATGGGGTCATGGGCTGGCAAGTGCGGGAAAACTGCTGGATTTACCCCTCACCCAGCACTCTGCATCCACAAAGAGGTCCTACAGAAAGCCTGAGGCCATGATGATAACTGGGGCTTGGGGGGGTTTCCTCTCTCTTTTCTGGGTATTTCTGCAGGTAGTAAAGCTATGTAGTTCATTGAAGAGTTTCCGGGGAACAGGTCTTGGGATTAGTTCTTGCTCGCCAGGAGCTCACAGCCTCATGCTTAGGGCACTGTTCCCACCATCAGCACCCTGCCCTCGCTTGGGCAGCCCTCTTTTATTGGGCAGGTTCTGCTTCACTTGTTTGTGAGTGATGGATGGGGAGATTAGGGATGGGTCACCCGATCCAGGTCACCTGAGGGAGGTGGGGGAGAGGGGAGCAGCACCCGTCACCTATTGCACAAGCAGCCATGAATTGTTGGATCAGCCGCTGTCTCTTGTGGTGTCGGGAACCAAGGCTGGGAAGGCGCAGGGACATGCCTGGGCAGGGTGGCAATTTTGGGGATGGAGCAGGAGCCCCGAGAGGCTGCCCTTTGCTCAGAGGATTTCTGCCTGACTCATCAGTGGCAGTGGGACAGACATGGTATTTGTGTCCAGGTATTACCCTGCCCCATTGGCTGTCCTCATCACCACTCTGTCCTCGCCCCCAGCATGGAGGATGCTCCAGCTGGGGTCAGGCTGGGACTCTGTTGTGATGGAGCTGTGTCAGTGTCCCATCCTGACTCTTGGATGCAGCTCCTTGCCCAGGATTCTTTGCAACAGCTGAATGACCCGTGATGGAGCAGCTTGAAGGGAGGGACAGGAGGAAGGATGGAGGGATCCACTCTGGCCAGTTTCCACCTAGCTGAGAGGTTCATGGTTCTGTGGCCATAGTTTGGCTCTAGATATATTTGCAAGAAGGATCTATTTTTCCAGCTCTGCTTGAAAGTTACTTAAAGATTTTGAGAGAAGGGGAAGGTGTTGCTGCCCACTACACTGCCTGGTTTCATATTTCATGATGGAGACAGCTCAGGGTCAGCTGAGAGGGTTACCAGGAGATGGAGGCAGAGCTCAGCAGGAGCCACCCATCATCCTAGTGGGAATTGAAACAGGAGGGGTTTCAGCCACTCTTTGAGGAAATGCTCATCCAGAAATTGTGTTGAGTGTTCAGCCCTCTGCTCCTTCCAAGAGTCATCATGTAGGAGAGGAGCAAGTGTCCTATGGGCTGGACCTTCAGAGGCATGTGCCAGGAAGAGCCTCTTACTTGGGGCTGCTTGATCATCTTTGTTCCCAGCCCCAAACAGGCTTTCAGCTCCTGCCACTGCTGTTGCATGTTTCCATGCAGAGACCCAGGAGACAGAAACCCAGCTGCCCCATTGCCCTCCTGAATATCTCCATCCTGCCCAGAGACCCCATGTTTGACCCCATGGGCACTGAGACCAGTGCCTGTAATGGGGAAGGGGACACCCTGATGTGGGGCTTGGGCTGGGGCCAGTCCCTGTTCCTTCCCAAGTGTCATGCGCCTTGCTGGGATTGCCCAGCCTGGATGAGGGGCTGCAGGTCCAGCCCTTCTCTCCTGTTTCATAGACCCCAAGCGCCCCTTCCAGGCTGCCTTGATCCCAGTGTTGCAGCTCTGCAACAGCTGCTGGAGCAGAGGGATACAGGCAGAGAGTGTGGGAGGGTCTGAGTGGGTGCCCTGATGCCCTGGGAGAGCATCACTTCCCATCTTGCATCTCTGTTAGAGATGTTGCCTCTCCACTAAAGAGCAAGTGGGATTGCCAGCTCCCAGATTGCCTCTCCAGCCTAATCCCCGAGGGCCCTGCTCATTCGACAGAACTCTGCTGCCCCTGCATGAGTGTTGGGAAGTGCATTAGCCTTTGGGACACATCTCATCAGGTATTTTACTGTCCCAGCTTGGGGAACCCTGTCCCTGCAGATAACAGCCATTCCTGCCAGTTTGATGTAACTATCTGTGAGTTGAGCTTTTCCAGGCTTTGCTGGGGCTTGGTAATTAGCACTTTCGTCCCAGGCTGCAACTTAGAGAGAAGCTCTCTCTTGTAATCCCTGTTGTTAGAGGCCTAATTAAAGTGATACACATTCTTCCATGGAGCTCCTGTGTCTCGTGTCTCCCTGCCAACGTTGAAATTAATGCACAGAGCAATGCTACTCCACCTTGGACTGCAATGCAGGTCTGTGTCTGAGAACACACAAGCACTCTGCACCCCATATCCTAGCTGTGGGTAGAAGATCATTTGAATATCTGTTTCTTCCATCCAGGCAAAAGTGCCAGTAGTACATGGTGTAATAAGAAATCATGCATCTGTCTGAAAAGCAGTGGAAAGACCCAAGGGCTGCTCTGCAGTGTGTGGGCAGAAATATCATAAGATAAATTACAACCAAATTCTTTCTAAATACTAAAAAAAATAATAATCCATAGAGTCAAGGTAGTCTGCAAGAGGAGATGAGGTTGCCTTAGCCTATGTGCAACAAATAGTTCAATCTAGCTCGAACTAGCGCAGATTTTTCTAGGGTTTGTGGAACCACCTTCCAACCGGTTTTGATCTTGCAAGACCCTCTTGCTGTCCCAGAGCCCTCCAAGGAGCTCTCATAAACTCAGAGTCCCTTCACTTGGATTTGGACCACCTCCTGCTGGGGATGAGCTTGCAGATCTTGGAGCAGGAAGACGAACATTGTGGTGGAAGATATCCAAGGCAGATCTGAAGTTGATGGGTCTCCTGTGTATGTTCTCTACCAGCTTTGGGTGTCACAAGGGCTTGTGGATTGGGGTGCAGAGCTCTTCCCACCCAGTGGTCCTGGCCCAACAAGCATCACCTTGCGATAGTGTCTTGCAGTTGGTGACAGTCCTGCTGTGAGTGAGAGGTTGAACTAGAGACCTTCAGAGGTCCTCCCCCTAGCATTTATATGAATCTGGTGGCCCTGTTCCTCCTACCATAGTCTCACAGACCTCCCAGCAGAGCTGGTTCCCTAAAGCCTTTTAGGGCATGTGTCTCCTATCCTTCCAGAGAAATGGCACATGGCAGGTGAGGAAGCTGGGAAGCTGGCCCTTCATGAAAGGACATGGTCTTTGAGGTCTAGCACTGCCACCTGGATGTTCCTGGGCAAGAGGAGCAGAGTCCACCTTGGCCCAAGTCCCACATATGTATTCCCACAAGTCCTCCTGCCCTGCTGGGAGCTCTGTTAGCCCTTCCCTTCCCATGGGATTTGCATCCAGGTCCTGGAGCAGGTTGTTGCCCTCTACACCAGCAGCACGGCCAGGCTGGAGCTGCTCCCTGAGGGCATGCTGGAGGCTGGTGGCTCCCTCATCAGTGCCACCACCCTGGACCAGTTTGTGCAACAGGTTTTGGCCTGAAAACACCTGGAACTGGTACAGATTTCCTCCTGGAGGCAAAGGTCTTCCCTGGCACATCAGAGGATGAGGGATGCCAAGACCATGGGCACACTGAGAGCTGGAAATTGAAAGAGTGTCCTGAGTTCACTCTTTCTAGATACTACATGGAGTAGGAAGGGGTCTTACTGTATCCACCTCTGCCTACTGCTTCAGGAAGGGGGCTTGCCTGAATTACTACTTTGATTGGCTTCCCACACCAGGAAAAAACCTCAGTGTTGCAGCACCAATCTATGTGCATTTTATAAAAGCCATCAATTATGCAGCAATACTGCCAGCTCTGCAACTCCTGGCACAGTCTCAGCATTGTACAAGGAGTCCAAAGGTTGGCAAGTGGACTCAGTAGCATCTAGTTTATGGCACCTTCCTCTCTGCAGTGCAGCGGGAGCATGTGCTCCAGGAGCTGTCACCAGTGCAAAGCAATTTCCCAGTGCTATGTCACGTTTAGCCCACTCACTGTATTTTATACACCGCAAGCTTGAAGAACCAATTAATATATTAATCCCTTATTCCTATTACAGTCCTGGGCTGGTTCTCAGCACCATATGGAGGTTAAAAATGCATCATAACTAATATAAAATGGAAGTGAGATTGTGTTAGACCTCCTCTCCCTTCACTCCATTACCCTGATGACTTTTGGAGTCCCCTGTAGAGGGTCCTATCACAGGAGGGCTCTCATACAGCTCTGTGGCTGGTTTTGTCCCTGCTGTTCTAGAGCTGTTTTCACCCATTGAAGACCAACATCTCACATCTGCCAGGAACAGGTGCTGCAAAGAAAGCCCATAAAAAAGGCTTGTGGGTCTGTGGCTGGGATGGTCCATCTCTCTAGCCTCAAGCAGCAGCATTTGGTGCACATACACTGTAAGAATATCTCCTTCTCAGCGGTGTCACATAGGGGACCTTGGGTCAGGCACAGCCCTGAGACGTCTTGGACTGGGCAGGCAGAGAACTGTGATTCTCCCAACACAGTCAAACACTTGTGCCTCTCTCCCCAGGTTATTCACAGCAGGACAAATTGCAGGATTTCAAAACACCATGTTCCATGATGTCATTGTTAAAGTTGCTTATGCATAGTCCACCCAAGTCCAGAACAAGGCATTTGCTTGGGGCCAGGGTGAGCACGTCCCTTGTGGGAAGATCTGGCTTGGGACAAGCAACACTGGAGTAATTTCATACTCCAGAAGGCATCTCCTGGGCTGAGAAAGAGGGTCAGGAGAAGAGTTTCCCATAAAGACTAGAGCAGTGAGAACAGGCTAGATGACAAGTCTATGAAGTATGACATGGGGAGTTTGGGTCCCTCTCATTTCCAAGTGAAACTGGTGAGCTGTTGCTGCAGTGTGAGGTGAAGCCATTTTCTGAACTGCTGGGATTCCCATGGAGGTACCAGATCTCTGTTAGGCCTCTTACTGTCTACCAGAGCTCATCTCCTGCTCATCTTTAGCTGACTCCCTTCTTGGGGGCCTCAGCTGGAAGCCAAGGACCTGATGCAATGAAATGCTTCACCGCAGGGTCCCATATCCGTGTTTTCCAAAATGCTTCTGCCATGTTCAGGGGAAGGGGGGGAGGTGGAGGGGGGAAAGTTGGTACATGGCTTAGATCTCCCTTCCCTTCACCTCCCAGGAGACCCCATCCTCAGTCCCTACAGCTCAACAAGGAAAGCTGGCCACTTGAGCACATATGATGGGGCTGGACTATTTTGAAGGCACCAGTGCTGGATTCAGGATACACATCCTTTCTGTCCGTGGTTTGCCATTACGTGAGATCCTTCTGTGTCATTGGTATCCCTCCTCTCTTTCCATGCTGCCAGTGCTTTGCAGTGAGCTGTTGGGTCCTGTCATGGGGAAAAGGCTTCTGTACCCTTGATGGAGCATCCTGATGGTTTGCAACCCTACACTGTATTTAACCTTGGCTCCTCTGCACTAGGATGCCCTGCTCCCTGCAACCTGGAAATCATTTTCAAGACAATAGGGGTGCCAAGCTCTGGACACACACTTCCTCAGGCTGTCTCAGCCTCTGTACTGGTTGGGTTTACCTTTGTCAGGTCAGGTTTTGGTGTCTATATCAGGATACGAAGAGCTTTCCCTGGAGGAGCATGGGGGATGGCAAAGGTGTTCAGGAGACTAAGATTATTTTGCTTTGTGATGGCAACCTGATTTCCTTTCTGCCTCTTTCCCTTCCTCATTGCCTGGTTTGTTGGTCTTCTATAGAAGAGAGATCTCAAGACACCTTGGAGGAAGGAGCACACCAACCTGGGGCCTGGTGTCTTTGCTGAGGGCACAGCAGGAGAGCCAGTCCTGTGTGGATGAGCATGACAGGGAGTAGTTCACTAAGCCTGGGACACCAATGACACCAAGTGGTGGCAGTGGACTTTCACAAACGTCCCTCTGAGCCAGTTCCTTCTCATGGGGCAGTCCCACAATGAAACAGAAACAAATGTCATTGGTGAAGGTGGCTTGTCTCCATTTCTCTTATCTCACTTCATGTCCTTTTCCCATCCCTGGGATCATACCATGGCCACAGGTTCTGGGGGAAGTCCAGGAGACCAGCTACCATCACAGTTGTCCATGCTCTAAACTGTCACAGTTTCTGAGGCTCTGTGCTGCAGTCCTGCTCTGTGGTGGTCTGTGCACCCCAGGGAAGTCGTCCCAGTGACCTCAGTTGAGTCAGTGCCCTTGTTGCATCTCTGCTTGTGGTGTGCAGAAGCAGCAAGCTCTGCTCTGAGCAAGTTCTTGAGTTCAAGCAGCAGCGTGGAGGGGCAGCCTTGAACCAGAGCAGCAAGGGGAATAAACGCAGAGCTGGAAAAAAACCTGAAGTATTTGCTCATTTCTCTAGCCTGGGCACAAAGCTTTGGTCCTGGAAACCACTGTGGCGATGAAGGAGACAGGAGCTTCGCTGCTGTTCTCTCAGTAAAATCTTTAATCAGCTCCGGCCATTCAGAATCATCAGGGAAACATTCAACATCTCTTTCTCAAGCAAATTCTTTCTCCTTTCTTCCTTACAGCTCTCTCTCAATTAATTAATTAATCCCTTACAGCTCTCTGGTTCCCGAACTATAAAGCCAAACAAGATGTTTTCTTTTTACACCCACACTCGTGACTGTTTTCAGTCACATCCTCGCTCACAAACATTCTCAGGTGGTTTTCCAGCCTGACTTTCCCATGCACTCAAGATATTATCCTGTGTGGCTTGTTCGGAACACCTGGTGGTTTTGATCATGTTTAGTCTTATACATTTGGTATCAGCTTCATGCTTTTATTTCAGTCCTGATTAATCTTCCATATATTTGGCATCACTCCCACAAACCACGAAAGAATATGACCTGGTGAGTGATAGGGCATTGTGCTGAGAGACTGTGCGTGCTGTGGACCAGCAGATACATGTCAGAAAGGCAAATGCCAGGGCAGAGCAGGCAAATTGCCAAAAAACGGTAATTCCTTAAAAGTTTTTCTGACCCTTTCAGTTTGTAATTTAAATTGAATAGGGATTGGGGGTTTGGGGCTTGAGAGGTTGCTTGCCTGTGTGCAAGAAGGAGAAACAGTCAAGCAGTGGAGCAGGTCACCCAGCCTTCATACCTGGAGATTTTCAAGACCTGACAGGACAAAGCCCTGAGTAACCTGGTCTGACCCCAGAGCTGACCCTGCTTTGAGCAGATGGCTGGACTAGAGGACCTCTGCTGAGGTCCTCTCCAGGGGAGCACAGGAAAAGCAAGAAGGAAGGAGCAGCAGAGAGGAAACGCTACGACCTGACCACATCACCCTGCTGTCGCCTGTTGCTTCACCAGTGATAACAAGGAGGAGGAGAGGTGCTGGGAGCGATGTTGAGCCTGGCAGTGGGGAGGAGAGGTGCTTTCCCCAAGTGTGAAAAAGCTTGTGGTTTTTTGTTTGTTTCCAAAACCTGAATCAGTACTCAAATATTTATATTATATTAGACAATAAATTAAGTTAAATTCCCCAAGTTGAGTCTGTTTTGCCCATGACAGTAATTACCAAGTGACCTCCCCATCTTTATCTCAACCCACAAGATAGCAATGGGTGGAGATGGGGGACAAACAGACAGGCAGTTGGACAATGAGGATCTCACCTAGGTATCTCATGGCAGGTTTCTGCTGTGATGTTCAGGAATCTGCTTACCCTCCCATGAGCTTGCCTGGGCAGGACATGGGCTGGTGGTCCCATGACATGATATCAGGTCAGGAATCCCATTAGGCTGTCAGTCCATCACATTGGTGGCTGAGAGGCATCTGGTCTGTTCCAGTGTCAAACACGATACACTATGTCATTATTTTTCTTGCTTATAATTAGTTTTAAGCCAAGGCTTTGCTACAGCTAATGAAAGGTGAGCTGGGGGTCACCCACATCCCAGCACACAGCAGCAAGCCTGGGCAAAAAAATACGGGTTGGAGGAAGGCTTCTTGCAGTCCCAGGCACGAGTGACTACAGAAGGACAGTGGAACAACTCTTGAGCAAAGCAGGTGAGTAGGAGACCACAAATGACACAAGAAGGGAACAGAGGCTGCTGTGGTGCTACAGATGGGTTGCTCACTGGCAGCTGGAGAACCTGGGAGAGCTCCAAGTGGTAGAGAGGTGATGCTCTCCCTGGGGGCTGCAGCCGTGCAGCTGTTCCAGTGAGGCAGGGGAAGCTTGGCATGATCTGAACCATCATCATGTGCCTCCTGGAAAACTCCCTCCTAGCTTGGTCCCGGTCTCTTGAAGGATGAAGGGCTGTAGCATTGGGATATTTGATGGGGAGCACCAGGTTTTGAAGGCAATGTTTGGGGCAAACTACTTGTAGGACTTTTTTTTTTTTTACCTACCAAAACCAACCTTTGAATAGCTGAGAAAACGCCAACTCCAAAGGCTCAAAAGCCAGGCTGTAAGCAGAAAACAAATGCTCATTTATTGGTCTAAGATCTGTAGGCTTTGGAGGCCAATGCATGGGTTTTGTGTTTGCTGCATGGGGCATGCTGGGTCTCTATTACTGAAGCACATCGTTCCCACGTGGCAACACCTGGGCAATTGCTGCCAACAAACCCAGGAGTGGCATACAGGGGACAAGAGCAGGGACAGATGAGCAGCTGAGCAGATAGGCAACACTGCAAATAACCTGCAGGCTCATTTTTTTGCAAACATGAGCAGTGCGAATGCTGGTTGTGCTCACAACAGGGCCTGCACCCCAAGGTTAAGCTCAGAGAAGGAATGGTGACCCCATCACACAACATTTCTGCAGTACTTATCTCTTTTTCACCTCCCAGAGTTGCCAGTCTGTCCCAAGCAGGAGCTGGGGATCCAATGATGTCCCCAGCTGTCCCCTACACTGGTGGCTCCAGCTCTCACCTGGCTTGGGAGACCCTGTGACATTGGCAGTAGGTTTGCAGCAACATACCATCTCCTGAGAAGCATCTCCAGGCCTGGAGCTGGGCAGGAGGCAGCACTGTGCCATAATGATAGCGGGCCAGGGCATCCGTGCCTGCATGCCCCACATCTGCCCTGGGATGGAGACCAGCCATTCTCTCCTGCAGCTCCCCAGAAAAGGGTTTAGGGCTGCTGCTGCCTTTCACTCACTCACGAGTAAGTTCCTGCAGGAGCAATACATTTATAAACACCATCTGGGCTTCAAGCCATCCTCAAAGTGAGGATTCACTGCTTGAACCAAAGTGGTTCACTGCTTGAACCAGAGATCCCAGCAACGCGATGAGCAAGATGCTTTTTGTTTTCAGGGGGGTTTGCTGGTAATCTCTCCAGCAAAGAGGGTTACAAAGATGCTCCAGTAGGGAGTGGTGTAATTAGCTCATCCACAATTTTGTCATGCAGCAGTTAGGGTCTCCTTCAGCGTAGCAGAGGCTGCAGAGATTGAATTCAATCCACTCCTGGCTGCTGAAAGCCAGGAGCTTCCCTCCATCCCCCACCAAGCCGCTCCCACTCCCCATTCTTCCTGCACAAGCCCTGGGGGTCTGCCTTCCCACCCCCACAGAAAAGTCCGAGCTAGTCTGTGCAAAGAGCCAGTTTTATTCACAGCGACACTTCAGACATCAAGAAAGCAGAAAACATACAGGAAATATACAGGGAGGCTCTGCTTTTCATACAAGCAATCACTATTAACAATATTACAGAAGGAATAAATAAAAGTGATGTTGCTACAGTAACCCACAAGGATGATGCTCTCCTCCGTTTGCCATGCATGGCTGAGCCTGCAGACCTCATCCTCCACAGCTGTGCTTCTTCAGTTTGAAAAATACTTCTTCAGCACCTTTGTTAAAAGCCCTGCCTCCTACAAGAAAAGGCACAACGGTGAGACACTGGGTCCCATACACAGCCTCCACCGACACCACCTGCTAGGTATCACGGGGCAGAAGATCAGACAAATGCCCCACACTGGACCATGATGGCACTTTCAGGGCTGGCTTGGGACAGCACATGAGAAGGAAAGAGCCAGGAGCCTGGCTCCTGTCTCCCATCCTGTACTCCAACAGCTGGACCACAGCTGACAGACATCAGAAGCAAACTTCACCAGCCCACTGAGACAGCAGCCACTGGATTGGGCTTCAGGAACAAGAGCAGCCTCATGGCCTGATTCAGCTATGTGAAAAGGTAAAGAGAGACACAAAACACAGCAGGGAAGAGTTACAGAGGGATTTTGTGGGATTGCGTACTGCCCAAAGGTCCCAGAGCTATGCAGGGCAGCATCTGCCTTCACACAGAAGGGCTTTCCCCACACCCCTGGCGCCATTCCACTCCACGCACATGGTCTCACCCTGTCCATCTCCTGAAGAAATACTGCCACGCACCCAAGAAGATGACAAAGGATGGGGCGATCCTCCTCTGCCAGCCAAATCCTTGTCACACACAGCAACAGGGTGGCACTGTGAAGACCCAGCGTGCTGAGAGCCAAGCCCTGCCTGCCACATGTGGTTAAAAAGACAAAACAGAAATCCCCATTTGCAAACCCCTTCTGCTCTGCACGACTTCTGCCATCACAAGCATGGAGCAGCACATGGGCTCCCACTTTGCAAAGGGATGGGAAACATCTTGAGACAAAACCCAACATCAGCAGGCAGGACTAATCCATGTGAAGGGTGACCAAGCAAAAAGACTAAGCCCTGGGATTTATTTAGTGCTTAGAGGGGCCCCACAGAAGAGAAGAACCCATTTGTGAATGATCAGTGACACCCTCAGAAAAGGAAAAGCCCATTGGGTTTTTCAATAAAAGTCAAGTTCCCTCGATACTTATTCTGCCACGCAGCACAGCACATGTGTTGGAGCAGCAGAGCCACACTTAGAGAGCACGTTAATTCCTGCCTTGCTGACCATGGGGTCCCAAGGAAGGGAGAAGCAGCTTTGTTTTTCCTAAACCAAGTTGAGATGGAAGTGACAGATCCTGAGCAGGGGGTGGACAGAGAGTTTCACCGAGCAGAGCTATTGAACAACTTGCTAGGCAGGTAGCAAACACAGCACAGATCAGTTCAAGCACAGACTGGGTGCTGACTCCAGGTGTCCAACAACTGTCACACTGAGGGAGAAAGCTGTCAGGGTGGCAGGAATTTGCACTGGCACCATGTCACCAACAAGAGCAAGAAAAAATAAGGTCCCACAGAAAAGTATAACACAGACAGCACTCAAAGCCACTAGGGAGTAGTCCTGTAATATGAACCAGCAGCTCAGAGGCAAGGATGCCCTGGGGGATGGGTGGCAAAGAAAGGAGCAGGAAGGCAGGAGTTGAGTCTAGCAAGGTGCTCAGAAGTGCCTGAAGGGCAGAACCAGACCTATCACCTAGAAAGGTCTCCACTGCCACGCCAGGACACTGGCCAGGGAGAGGCAAGAGGCTTCAGGAGAAGGTGAGGGGTAGAGGCAGCTGCACATTCAGAACCTAAGCTGTGATGCCACATGTGTGCAGAGCATCCCACCTCCCACCAGAGAGGCATCAGGGCAGTTAGGCAGGCAGCTGGCCAGCATCTGCTGGACCATGAGCCAAATCGCCCTCCAGCAGCAGAGCTTTGACACCAGCATAAACACACCAAAGGCTAATGTCGAGTGCTGGGTGCTACCCCTAGCCAGGTCCTGCCTTTGAGCACTGGGAATGAGTGCAAACAGGGCTGGCAGGGCACCGGCACCCAGCTGGCAGCATAAGACACAGCACCAGTGCTCAGGGCAGCCTCTGCCCAACAACATCTGCAGCGCGAGCAGTGACACACGACTTACCTACACAAAGGAGGAGCTACAAGGATCACTTATCAAACTCACGCTGCACACTCACAAACATCTTAGCAGACAAGGCAGGGCAGCACATCCACCAGCTCTCCCATCACCTCAGGCAGTTAATGCAGCAAATACCCTCCTCCTCAAAGGCTCCCCCAGCAAGGATGGAGAAGGGTCCAGGACCTTCACAGCCCTCTCCTGCCTTTCAGCTGCACCCAAGAAGCGAAAACTGCAGCAGTCACAGCACACAGCATCTTAAGGGGAGCAGAATGGGCTGGTGTCTTCAGCCATGCTCAGTTATATCTTCATTGTGGAAAGCCTTCTATCCTGATGGGACCAGCTAGAGAGGTGGAAAGTCTCAATTTACCTTAGTCTGCTGAAACCGAGTCAAGAATGCACTTGAACAATCAGTGTCACTCAGGCTCACATCCCTGCAACTCTGCTCTACATGTGCCTTCCCCAAAAAAGCAAAGAATAGGAGCAAGCACTGCCTAAACCTGGATAACAGAAGTAGCTTTACCTGTGCGCAGTATTACTGGATAGTAATACTCAAGCTCAGTGGGACAGCACATGTAGGACCTACCTAAGAGTATTTCATCCCTTTTGGGCTCTCAGTTACTTCCTGCAGTGACTAGAAAGGGTGACACACCAGGGAAGCACGCATGAGGTGACAGACAAGCAGAGCCACACGGACCAAGCAATTCCATCTCCACGTCCTGTGTGAGGATCTGTGTGTGTGTATTGCTCCCAGGGGCAGATTTTCCACTAGGAGTTGGGTGAGCTCAGAGACAAAAGCCACACCAAGGAGGCTGACAATCTGCTGATGCACAGTGGGACTACCGGAGCTCCTGCCTGCTCCCTGAGACCTGCTCTGCAGCAGTACAACTAACACACACCTCCCCTCTGCAAGGCAAGCTAACAAAGCTACATGCCCCTCAGTAATGAGGGATCCTGCGCACAGCAACACAGACCAAAGATGAGGGCATCAGAAGCCCAAGACTTCTTTGGAGGACAGACTCCTTTCCGTGGAGTCTGGAGCTGTGTCCCTCTTGGCCTTTCTCTACAGAAATAGAGGGGAGAAAGGATTACCCTGTCTCTGCAATAGCTGGAAAAGGGGACATTTCTTCACTGGAGCCACAGTGGCCAGCCAGTTGGCATTTGGCCAACAAAGACCCAGATACTTATGAACAACCCCTGGGCTGGAGATCACCATTATGACAGCTCCATCACAGCATCCCTTGCTCATCCTCACACCCTTCCCAAGCATTTGGAACTGTTAGCCACTGCCCAGCTAGACACAAGCCTAGGGAGACTTCTCCTCTGCCCCTTTAAGTCTGGTCTTAGGAAGTGGTTTAAGGAAGGTTAACAAAAACAGAAGGGGGGAATACACCTCTAGCAGCTGTGCAGATGCCCCCATCTCCAGCAAGGCTGGCTGTTGCAGATGAACATCTCTACCACCTCCCTGCTCTGAGCATCTCCCTCCATCTTAATCAATATTCACCTGGTCAGTGAGGTCATATTTTCCTCGGTTCTCATCTGAAAGTCTTTCTTGCAAGAGGATTTTCAGGAGCTCACGGGTAAGCAGTTCCATGATGTCCTCCAGCAAGGCTCTGAGAGAGGGACCGAAGACCATTGGCACTGCAGGCTCCTCTGGCGACTCCAGGTGCGGGGAGTCCATGACACTCTTCTTCCCCATGAAGTGACCTGCAATACATTGCAATTGTGTATCTGCACAAACACATGGAGGGAGAGAGGCAGAGGCTCCGGCTGAACAATGCTAAGCTGTGTCGGCATGAGGTAGCATGTCATAACAAGTCAACGAAAAGCACTGAGCAAACCTAATGCCTAAATTAGCGAGTACAAGGTGAGGAGAAACCCAGAAATCCCAGGTCCTCCTTTCACACAGGACTTCGGGAAATTTCCCACCTGCTGATGGGATTTCTGGAGTTAAAGAGATGCTGGACCTGTCACCAAGAGATGCAAACTCCTCCAGGGAGGAGGCTGCCTCATCCCTGCCTTGGTTCTCCTGCCCACCACGGGTCCTGCCGGGGCAGGGCTCGACGAGCCTCCCAGCATCCCACTCCGCTCCATGGGGCACCGAGGGAAGCAGGAGCTCCCCATAGGCAGCCACAGGGCAGAGAGAAGCAAAGGGACAGGGCTGAGCCGGGCAGCCCGCATCCCACAGCTGCTCCACGACACGCAGGTCTGTGTCCCCGTCCCCCCCCACCCCAGTACCTGTGGCCCAGAGGTTGCCGCGGGGGTTGACCTTGATCTTGGCCGCCTGGCTGCGGTGCTCGGCAAAGTCGAGGTGGACGGCGGGCCCCAGCGCGGCGCCGCACAGCAGCAGCAGGAGGCAGGGCAGCGCCGCCATAGCTGCCCCGGAGGGACCCACTCCGGCCGCCGCCACCGCCGTCCCGCCTTATAGACCGCGGGGGGGCGGGGCCGCGCGTGGGGGGCGGGGCCGAGGCACGCACCGCCCCCCCCGCCCCGGCAGCCGTAGGGCTTTCTGCCCTCCTTCAGGCGCCCATCAGCCCGTCCCACTCCCCTCCTCCCTCTCTCAGGGTCAGGACAGACTCCGCTTGCTGCCCACATCCAGGTGGGACGCGACCTGTTAACCACAGCCCACGGAGGTCCACAGGCTCCTCACCCCTCTGCTTGTCCCCCCGTCCTGACCCGTGTCATCCCACCACCTGGATGGGGTGGGAGATGGTGCCAGATCTACTGCTGACGTGAACAGCGTCGCTGCTCTGCCCTCACCCACAAATCCTGTGGTCATGTCACAGGAGGCAATCAGGGTGGGTTTACCCCAGCTCAGCCCAGGCTGTCTGTTCCCCATTACCTCCTCTTCTCCATCTGCCCAGGAACGTGCTCCAGCAGGACTTGCTCTACGATTTTCTCCATGATGGAGAAAGTGGCCCTGCAAGGACATCAGCCAGCACCCATGGCCACCTCTCAGCGCCCTTGGACACAGCCTCTCTGGGCTCACAGAATTTTATGGGTCAAGCTCTCCAAGTAACAACCACCCTGACCCTCATCCACTGTTGGTTATTCTTCTCTCCGAACCCTGCCTCCAGGTACATGGCCTGGGAGACCTTGTTGATGAAGACTGAGGCAAAGAAGGCACAGAGTACCTCAGCTTTGTCTGCGTCCACTACAATTTTCCCCAGTCAACAGTGGTGCCTTTGTGAACACTTTCCTTCTTCAGCTTTCTACAACTAAAGGAGTTTGTTGAGATGTGCAAGGAGTAGTACTACTTTAGTTGTAGAAGATCTGATGTTCCTTGCACAAACTAAGTTTTGGCTTTCCTAACGTTGTTCCCACGTGCCCAGGTAACATTTCCATATTTCACCTAATGGCCTGTCCATGCTTCCATCTCCTTCATACTGCCTCTTTGCAGTGGAGCTCAGTCATGAGTTTCATTCCCAGTTTAGTCAAACCCATCTCCCAGTACCCCTATTTGTGAACCTGATTATTGGGATGGACTTGGAAGATCCTGTCCTTAAAGACCTGCCAGCTCTGCTGAGCATCTTCACCCTTCAGAGCTGCCTCCCGCAGGATCCCTGAACAGGGTGAAGTCCAGAGTCTGTATATCACCACTCACCTTTTCCACTCCCTTCAGGATCTTGCAGACCACTATTTCCTGATCACTACACCCAAATCTGCCACTGATCATCACATTCCCCATCAGTTCCTCCTTTTCCATTAATGGGCTGGAGCTATGCGTGCCCAGCAACAGCACAGATAGAGCTGTGTCCAGCCTTGCCATGGACAGAGATAGTGAGTGCCTGGGACATGGACTGTTTATGCCCAGGGCTCAAGTAAAGTGAAGTCCATGTAAAACTGGAAACCTTTGATCAGAGGGTCCTGAGACACAGGTTGTACTCTGTTTCTTCTTGTCACCTGCCTGCAGCCCACAGGGGCTTTCAGGCTCCCCCAGGTCCTACATATATACAGGGGTGCTCTCAGGGGTTGTACGGCTGCAGGACAAACCTGTGTGTCTGAAATGGTAAAGAAAAGATGAGTAAGAGTGCCCAGAACTCTCACCCAGCATACTGGGCTTTGAATTATCTCCATTTTGCATTGTATACACAGATCACTGTCAGGAAGCAGAAGGTCTGAAGGGTTGGGGCCAACCAGGTGGCCAGCAATGCAGCTCTCTCACCAGCCACAGTACCTGAGAGGCAAGCAGAGCAGACTCAGAGATAGTCACCAGGTTTTGAGAGAGTCCAGATCATCAGGCACATTCATGGTGATGAGGCAGGTCCTAGGGCAAGCTGCAGGTCAGGGTGAGGTCTGGCAAGGGTAACCATGGTCACACACTTTCCAGACAGGTCCATAGTGGTGAGGCAGGTCTGAGAACAGATCAAGAAGTCAGTCACTACTGAGCTGGAGATCAATGCTCCTACAACATAGATCAAGGAGAAACTAAAGGCCCAGGGCTGAGCTTAAATGGGTTCCTGGGCCCATGGAGGTGGAGGCCTCAGGTGAGAACTATTAAGGCCTATTAGCATCCTCAGGGCCCTGACAGCTTCTGCCAAATATACAGCTCCATGACTTTGCAAGGAGGTGCTGGCTGGTGGGGGAGCTGACCCAATTCTCCTGGGAAGATTTATTAGTAATGCCCTTCTCAGCATTTACCACTGTTCAAAAGAAAAAGACTAGAGGTGATGCATTCCTCTTCAACAGCAGCGGGTTAGAGTCCAAACTGCAAACGCAGCTCTAATGTTACAGGGAGGAAAAAAATTAAAAAGTACTGCTGCATTAGACATGCATCCTTCCAAACTGCACGTGTCTTTCCATGGGTGGCCAGCTGGCCAGTCAGCATGTGCTCCCTTACTGTTTGGGAGGTGTGCCAAGCTGATGGGCATGGCTGACTAGGAGATGTCGCCTTCTAGTTGGTCCACCACCCATCAGGGAGGTGGCTGCCTCTGCTAGCCTTGTGTCTATGTCTCCTGGAGGTCCTGGGCTGCAACAGGGAACCTCGCTCCGCTTTCTCACCACACTCCTTCCTTGACGGTGTTCAGCAGGAGTGTTGCTGAGCAGGGCAGTGCTGGGCCCACATCTCTGCTTGCCTTTGGAAGAGCTGGCCCTTTTGGGCCCTCCCCATGCACTGCGTGGGGTGCATGAATACAATGCCCACCATGGATGTGGCATTTGCAGCACTGCAGCCCTGACCCTTATGTTGCATCGTGGCATCTTCACCTCCTCCATCAAATCAGCTGAGAGAGGAGCCCTGAGGCCCTCTGTCCTGGTGATGCTAGGTGGCTGTGACCATCACTTTGGCTCTGATGTCCCCTGTCCTGTCAGTCCTCACAAGCCTTGCAGGAAGGTTTCACCAGTGTTTGATTGGGCTGCCTGGGATGATGCCCATGATCCCACCCTGATCTGATTTTGAACTAAACACACAGCCAGAACCAACACAGAACTTTTCTCTTTTTCAGCTGGAGACCACAGGCTGCAACACGTTATCTCGGTCAGGGTGTAAGAGGAGGAACACCAAGGCTGATCTGCACTGCCCCACCTGTGCCACTACCTTCTGGGGAAGGCACGAGTATTTGCAGTGCTGCTGCTGCCCAGCTGGTGCTCCAGCTGTGTGCACACACGCTTCTTATCTATTTCCTCTTGCAGCCCGTGTCTCTCCTCCAATGTCCTGCACTGTCACTATGTACTGATAACACACAGCTTGAAACGGACTGATATAATCTCAAGCTTTTTTCCCAAAACAGTCTTAAATTCACTCATGGTGGCAAAAGTGATGGAGTGCCTGGAGAAGGCTTGGGTTGTAGTCAGGGCAGGAGGAGGATGTGAGGTCCAGAGAGGGTGCTGGATATGAAGGAAGAGCCTGGTACTGCTCAGCACCAGCACAGATGAGTCTGTTTTCTCCTCACACTGGGAAAGGGGCATTACCTGGGAAGCTGAGCTGTGTTCCTCCATGAGTGCTTTGGAGCTGCTGGCTCCACTGCATGTGCAAGTGATTTGTCTGCTGCTTTTCCCCCAGAAATGCCAGGGCTTCACTAAGGCAGCTGCAGCATGCTGGCAGGGGGAACCCCCCAGCAGCCAGAGGTGGGGAAGAGCGAGACAAGGGGTTACCTGTAGGATTACAGAGGATGAAGCCAGGGATAAAGTGATACCAGTTACAGAGAGGGCAAAGAAAAGAGCCCCAGGCGATTATGGCACCTACCGAAGCGTGACCATCAGGGCAGCAGAATGCTCCTAGGAGATTAAGTAAGATGGGCAGGCAGCTCCAGGGACAGGGGACAAGCAGCGGGAACCAGCACAGCATTTCAAACAGGGAAAACAAAAGCTTTTGTGCTGATCTGATTTTAACTAGATACACAACCAAACTGACACACATCTTTCCTCTTCTTCAGCTGGTGGCTGCAGGCTGCGAGTGTTACCTTGGTCAGGGTGGCAGAGGAGGAACA
Organism: Balaeniceps rex; assembly: GCA_013401315.1. Lineage (NCBI taxonomy): Eukaryota > Metazoa > Chordata > Aves > Pelecaniformes > Balaenicipitidae > Balaeniceps > Balaeniceps rex. Next base: position 71,426 of record VYZW01051976.1, read on the forward strand.
GGTATTTCTGATCCCGGTGGTAGCTATGAGGGACTGCAAGACAGGCTTGGGAAAGGCAGGGAAAAGGAAATCAGGGAGCTCCTGCCCTGTTGTAGTGTCATTATAAATGCTTGGAAATTGAGGGGACACCAGATTAATTGCTGAGTACTGAGGCTTGGCCAGATGGGGCATGTGTGGGAGATCTAAGCCCATAACCCCGATTTCAAGCCTGGGAAGAGCAATGGAATAGCTGCTCAGGGACTTGGTGGAGGCTGGAAGTGGGAGCACAGTTCAGGGCAGCCAGTGGGGTTTTTATGGAAAACAACTCATGAAAGGGACCCAAGCTCACCACTTGCTGAGCAACAGCGTCGGTGCTAAAGGAAACTGCACAGCTGTAACCCAGGCAGGGCTTTGAGAACACCGGTTTAACCCTCTGCAGCAGTCTCATTAAAAACTAGCCCCAGACACCAACAGAGAGATCCTGAGCAGGAGGCTCAGCACAGCTCACCCTCTTCAGTGGCATGATTACAGCCAAGTGAGTTTTCCGATGAACATGGCGTGGGTGCTGAGCAGCCCCTGGGCAGGCACGGATGCTTGACAAGCGGGGTCCATCCAGAGGGTGTTTTACTGCACCTGGGAATAAGGACTGCAGCTCGGTCATATGGGGCCGGAGCGGGCTGATCACACTGCTGCCAAATTCCTCCATTCCTGGGAAGGCAAGAGGGCTGCCCCCTCCCTTGTCACCCTGAGCCTGAACAAATGCAGCCTGAGAGGTGGCTGCAACAAAAGTGGTCTTGCTTACAAATGGAGACCAGGTTTTCTCTGGATTTTTTCATCCGTATCTTCTTCGCAAAGAAGTGATGTTGTTCCTAATTTGGGAAAAGTAACTGGCACCTGGGACCCGGCTGGGAGAGGCACCATAACCTGAAGTCCAATCTGGTCACCAGCCTGGCAGGGTTTGTGATAGATTTTCTGCCTCTGCCTTCCTCCAACTTTGGTGCTCGGAGCTGGGCCCCCCCACGCCTGCACACCCATCTGCCAAGCAGCAGGAGAGCCAGCACTTGGTAGCAGAGGAGGCTGGAGCCTGCTGAGACTTCCAGCACTCAGGGCAGGAATTGTCACTGCAGTGCTCCTCCACTGCTTGTTCTCTCCAGCTCAGCAAATGTTCACTTTCCCAACTGTTACTAGCCACCAGAGGAATCTTCCCAGCTTGTATATCAAAAAAGGCATTACAAATTCTATTTTAGAAATTGATTTTGCTGGCAAAGGTCACTGCACCAGCTTCCGCAGGTGGTGCAGGAGATTGGCCTGTCAGCCACCAGCTTCCTGCAAGGGCCTCACAATGGAGCCAGGGAAGGACAGAGGTGACTCAGCAAATGCCAGGCTTCTGATAGATGATTTTGAGGCAGAGCATGCACAGATCTAACCCTCTCCAGGTCGGATTAACCCTCTGGGGCTAGGCGAGAGCAGCCTGCAGCCACCTCTCCGCAGGCCTGCACAGATCCACACCTGTCAGGGACAGTCCCTTCTCACCCAAAGCAGCCTCAAAGCTCCAGGGATCCTTAGCTTGCACCATTGGTTTCCCCTGATGCCTCCAGTTCGAGGAAACAGTGACTGTCTGTTTTGCTATCTGTTCTCCCCTAGTAATTCTTGCACGCGATTTATTTTCTCGATGGCTACTGACCACTGAACTGACATTTTCATAGCACAATCTGTTACAACCCCAACGTTCCAGATGGTAACACTTAACTCAGAACCTGTTGTTTTATAAATAGAGTTAAAATTGTCTTTTCCTCCTGTGCACCATTTTATATTTATGTACATTTGAATTTCATCTTTTTTATTGCCCAGTCTCTTTCCACAGTTGGCCTTCGTCCACACAACCCTTTGTATGAGCAGCAAACTTCAGTATTTGCCTGCTTTTGCAGATCATTTTTGAATATACTGAATGTAGTCCCTGCCCAGCTCCCTGGTGTTTTCTGCTACAGAGATTGCTGCCTCCTACCTTTTGTTCCTTACCTTTCAGCAAATGATTTCTCCCTGTAAGGACCTCACCTCCTATTTCAGGGCTGCTTCCTTTCTTTAGGAGTCTTTGCTGAGGGACCTTGCCAAATACCTTTGGGAAATCCAGGTGGATGATCCAGGTGGATGATCCCAGTGGGCTTACCTTGCCCATACATGGCCCATACTCCTTCACAAGCTCCAAGTCTACTCTTTAAAGCAGCCCTACCCTTTCCAGTCCACAGCTCTGGTTTATAGCCTACAGATCCCTGCATCTCTACCTCAGCCACCGTTCTGTCCCTTGGTGCCATGGTGGGTTTGACAGAATGGGTGTTCACCATGGCAAACAGCTCAACGCTTTGAGGTTTACGTCCCTTCAGAGCCCATGGGCAGCTCCACCCAGGCCTGGGGGTTTGTTGCTATTCTCTTGGTCACTGATCTTTTCTGCAGGTTCTTCTACTGCTGGTGTCCACGAGCTGATGGCAGCACAGGACACCTGGGGTGCCCTGTTCCTTATCAAAGGGCAACTCTTATCCGTGTTGGGCTAATATGAGTAGTAACAGATCTGTGAAATGGACACTATTAGCCAATCCTCCAAATGTACCTAAAGATGAAGCAAGATTTCACCAGGGAAAGAAAGGAGACCTTTACATAACTATGCAAAATAAATGTATCTAAAAACTGCACAGCTAAGAGGACCTTGCTAACGCTGAGCTAATAATGAACAAACATAACATCAACCTGGAAATACCATGGTTCACAGGGTTTAAAGCAAGGTCCATTTTGTTTCTTCTCTGTTGAACTACGCTTTGATACCTTGGCATTGAATAATGCATCTCCCAGAGAGGTGGCCAGTCTGGCCTGGGAGAGACTCCAAGCTGGACAGCTCCAAAAACAGAGTGCCGGCACTCCTAGGCCCTGCAAATACCCACCCAGGCAGGCAAATACATGCTCAAAACCAATGGCTCTAATAAAAAAACAAATACAAAGAGCAAAGGCCACAAATCCCCCTATTTGCCTCTTTCACAGAGCTCCCAGTGCCAATAAAACTCTTAGTAGCGGTCAAGTTGTTTCAGCCTCTTCTTCACTGCTTCTCCAAAGCCAGGTCAAATTTAAAGTCCTGCCATGTGCCAGAGGGTCTATTTTGATGCATTTGTCTCTTGTTTACAAAGATTAAATCCCTCTGTTATATTCATTCGTCCACAGGCAACAAATGTTGTTTATAAAAGATAACATTTGAAATCTCACACATCATTTAAGCTGTAAATGAGTTGTCATTTTCCCTAAGGTTTCCCACTCACTCCACGCCTGCTGGACACAGCACAAATAACGGCTCTGCAAGAAGACTTAGAGAACAAAATCTTGTTTTCTTGCAGGCAAATCCGGGCCTAGCTCAGAAGTGTCCCCACCAGAATTACATGGCAGAAATCTGACATCCCAGTTTGAGTGAATTGAGGTTCAGAGAAATTATATTGAAGTTCATTTTCTCCACATTATTTTTACTTCTCTCTCTCTGGAAACTGAAACCCTGCAAGGTTAGTTTCTATAGGAGAAGGAGAGATTGGAAAGGAAAGGTGATAGCACGATGCTCAGCAGAGAGAGCTCTGGGAACTTATTTTAAACTATTAAACAGGAGCAAAAAATTCAAGAGATGAGGTGCTGGACAGAGAAAGCAAGAGACAGAGAGTGTCTCTGCTCTGTCCTGGATCACAGAGGGTGCATTTCTAGTCCATCCCTAATTAGACTGTTCCTCTCTGTGGAGATACTTGATTTCCCCCAAGGTTTAGGGAGCTCTGCTAGATCAAGCATTCAAAGGACCTGCTAGAATTGAACATGTGTATGAACTGCCCCATGAGCAGGTTTAACACGATGTGCTCAGCCAGCAGGACCCTGCATGTAGGCAGGCCCTGCTCCACAGGGAAGCAGGACTATGTGTGAAGGAGCTGGTGGGGTTTTTTGTGTTTGTTTGTTTGGTTTTTTTTACAGAAATTGAGGGCTAAGCAGGGACGAGCACACAGCAGCAGAAAAGCCGCCACCATGAAGAGGGGCTCCTCATGGCTGGGCAGACTACCAACCAGCAGGGAATCCACCTGGTTATGGCTAAGTGGATCCAACAAGGCAGATCCACCATGAAAGCCACCTTGCCCCTTCCCATGTGCTGACTCCAGCATGTCAGGCTGGTGGAGCTGTCTCTGCAGAGACCTTCTGCTTCCTGATAGGTGAGCAAGCTGAAGCGGCTGTGTGCAGATGACAAAGCGATGGAAGTATTGCAAGGGAGGGGAGAAGGTAAAAGGGGCAGGAAGCTATTAAATTGGCTCAAAATGCAATGTAGGTGCTATTTCTCTTTTCCTAGCAGCCAGCGATGAGATGGTCAGACCAGTCATCTGCTATGCATCAAGTACCACCAGGAGCTGATGACACGGATGGGAACTGCAAAGGCTGTGCCTTTCTGGCATCACCTAGGCACACCTTGCAGTCTGAGGACTGGAACCAGGACACTCCTCACCTGATTCAGCCACTGAGTCGCTGACAACGTGTGGGTCTTCAGCCTGAGTATGTAAACATCTGCTTTGCATTTCCCCTGCTCCAGCACAGGAGCCATCCCCAAGTGACATGCTCTTCCTAAGCCACCTCTCCTCTCCTTCTCTTGGCCATTCTGGGAGCTGTGCCCTGGATTTGCATTCATGCATTTCTCCAGGTCTTATAACCACGCATGGAGAAGACTTCATCTTGCAGATTCTCCTCGGAAAATATAAGGTTGACCTGTTCTGATTTTAAGGGCAGGAAAACCACCATGAGATTACCTGGTCTCATTAAAGAAAGCACGCGACCAATCATCTTACAAATCCAAGCCCTAGAAACCTCTGCTAAGCAATCAGCAGTGACAGATCTGGATGAAACAGTGTAATGCTTATTACTGTTTAACTGACAACCATACATTCAAGCATCATAAACATACAAAGACAGCCTTTGTCTCAAGGAGCTTCAACTTTCAGCACATTACTCCTCACAGCTCACCTCCCATCCGTCATGCTTTTGCTTATGCATTTAGCTTCCACATGAAAAAAAGTCACCCAACAATATTCTAGCAATGAAATAGCCCAGCATTGCTTTGCTCTGTGGAACAACTCCTGCCCATGAAGGAATCTGTGCCCTGAACTGCGGATGTGATTGAACAGTAATTAAGCAATGAAAATGCCTACCACAAAACCTGCTCTGTTTGGCTGTAACCACAACAGAGACAGAGGCAATCTTAGCCCTGGCAGATTTTTTTCTTTTGCCTTTATAAACCAGACCTTTCAACACCCACATACTTTACAAACAAATCCCATTCCTGTTGTGACAAAGCTCTCCATCTTTCCTAAGCCTTAAGTTTCAAAGGCTTTGATGGAGCTGGCCGGACAGCTTCACCTTTAAAAAGGAATAAAACTGAAATAAAAACCAAAGATACATCAAGTTCTAACAGCAAAACCCCTGACTCTGTGGGAGCACAGCAGTGCTCACCAAACATTTCAGCATTAGCACCCAGCCGAACCAGAGATCCTGCATGCTCTGTAGCTTTTCCGCTCAGCAAAGCAGAATAAGTCTGGCGGGGATGGAACCAGCAACAATTCTTTATCATCCTGCCCCCACGTTCTCAGTTTCCAGCTTGTGCAGGCTCATCCCCGGCACCCTCTCTTCCCACTGTGGCAGGAAAGGTGTTACAGGGACACAGGAGGTGATGTGGGAGGCAGTGCGGTAGCTGGTGGGCGTTCGAGCTGTGAGTGGATTAACTGCTTATTTATCCTCACTCTAATTAGAGCAAACACCTCACTTCACGACTGCAGATGACATAGAGCCATGTTCTCAGCTACACTGAGCTGAAAATAGGCAGAACACGGGCCATAGAGATGGAATTCCCAAATCACACACCACAGCCCCTGATTTAGTGTCTGCAAACCCAGAAGAGAGCAACCCACTGAAGCTGGGCTGCAGCGGGCTTCATCCCACCCTTTACTCCAACCACCCTGCATTTTTTAAGTGCTTCCTGCCTCAATTACTTCACATGGCATAATGCAAGAGCAAGGCTGGGAAAGGCACACCTTCCTGCAAGTGCCCAAGCGTGGGTTTGCACCCACATTGGCAACGAGTGTGTGTCCTCAGCTGCACTGACTGCTGACACCTGCTGCTGGTAACCAGCAATGCCAGCACGGCAATCCTGCCACAAGCAGGATTTCCTATCTCAAAACGACCATTTCTTTTCTCTCAGAACTGGGTTTTCAGCAGATGCTCTTTAAGAGCTAATCCGTGCTCTATAATCATAAATCCTTTGTATTTTAGCCTTTTTTCTTAAATTAACTCAGTGACAGTAACACAACTGCTTCTGCATGCTCAGATTTTTGCAAAAGGTGTGAAAGTGAGAGAACTCGGAGAACAGCAACAACAGCACTTTCAGCGCATTTTCACTGGGAGGTGTTGATCAGCACATCTCAGAAGACCTCAGCTCAGTCCTTTATGTGAGCCTAAGTTAAAAACCAATTTATGCACAAAACCAGTTTAAGCTAAACGCAAAGCAGGGAACAGAAACTCAGCCTCAGTATGACCTGCAAAAGCAGAAATGCTGCTCCAAGCCCTCAGGAAGGTGCTCCATGGTGATGGCAGCTCTCAAAGATTGATTTTGTGTTCCCTCACTGCTGCCCAGGTTTGGCTGTTGATAAAACATCCCATTTGTGACTCAAGCATTTCAGAGAAACTCTGTATCCAAATACTCTTCTCAAGGGCTCGAGCACTGGGAGTGGGAGATATGGATTTTATTACCATTTTTTATTACTAAGTTATGATTACTCAAAGAGCCACAGGCCAAAGGCTCAGTGCTACAGGCTGGACCCATTCATAGACTCTTTGCAGTGTCCCAAACATAAGATGACTTTTTGCTTTGTCCTACTCAAGGAATAAACCACCCAGTTAAACCAACTCATGTTGAGATACCACGGGCCAACCCAGCTACAGAGCATTAAGCAAAATGGTCCCATGTACATAACTAATGAGACAACTCACTCCATAGATGGGACAGGCCTGACAAGCCTAATTAGGTACATATGCAAGAAACTGAAAATAGACCATAAACACACTGTTGGGTTTTGTCCTTGCCTTTCCTGACTGCTTTTACCCTACACAAGCTGTGTATGTGGCAGCAGTAATCATCTTTAATGATCCCTGCTGCTGTGGAATCTTGGAGCAGTCATGAAGAATAGGGCATAGAGGATGCGGTGAAATGCACCTGAAGTAACACACGGTAGCTTTGAACTGCCTGTAGATTTTGCAATATTGAGGGGACAGCCGTTAACCCAGAGAAAGCACAAGACAGGGAGGAGACAGGCTCCCACTGCCAGGGGGAAGCTGTCCTAGCAAGACAACCGGTAAGTAAACTGCAGAAGAGAGGTCAGGCAGCCTCAGACAGAGGTAGCAATGGCACCGTGCTCCCGCTGCCTGCTCTTGTGAAGATCTGCCCTAGGGAAGGGGAAGTAAAAAGTTTTCATGAGTCAGTATAGACACCATGGAGGCAAGTTCTAATGGTCAATCACTCAGTGCAGGTGGCATAGAGCCTGCCTTGTACCTCTTCCTTGGGCTCTCCTCTGACACCACATCTACACAAGCAGGTTCACTATCCTGAATGAAAAGCCTAGAAAAAAAGCTGTTGCACGTGGTGACAAGTGGTTTCTTCTTTCAGACCTCAGGGCAGTGGGGGCTCAGCCTTTCTGTAGCTTTCAGGTGAGCTGTAAGAAGCAGCCAGCTGCAGGGATCATTAGAGACCTAAAACCCATTTCCAAAACTAAGAGAATGTTGCTATTGCATCCTACTAAATCATCCCTACCAAACAGCTATGGTATTTCCCATCTCAATTCTTCTGTTACCTAGTGCTGCAATGACAGCTTATGCATGAAGTAATCCTTTGCCATCGTCTGCCCAAAACACCTTGCAGTCCTTAAGCAGATTATTTCAGTGTGACTTACAGAAACATAGAAATATTGAATGGATCTACAGCTCAGACCTGCTTACTCTCCAAAAAGAAATGAGAGGAACAGTTCTGTAAAGAGAGGACAAGTTAGTTTGCTAGGGTCTAGGAGTCAGTCTGCAATGGCAAAGCCCAGGTACCCCCCCCAGTGAAACTGGGCAACAAGGCTGCACTCCAGGCAGTAACAAAGAATGTGGCTCATACTGGGCAAGATGCAAAATCTTTATTCCAGTTCTGAATTGGAAAAAACATCACCTCCTCAGTTCACCATTTGACAGTTCAGTCAGCACAGGGAGAGGACATGCTTGTCCAGTGGAGGCACAGACTTAGAGGACACAGTCCTGTAGGCACTTTGAGAGGAAGCTCAGCTTCAAAGTACAAACACTGAACAGTTTGGCTTAAATTTTTAATACAAAAACTCACTAAAAATGCTAAAATGTGACAAACCATTGGAAATACCGTGACAAACATTTGCCCTTACGCAGTAAAAACCAAAACAAACCCAAACTGGCAAAAAGCTTTGAAATGCATGTTTTCTTCTTCCTCCCGGCACACTGGACCATCATCTACTTAAAACGTTCATCTAAAAAAATCCATGGCACTTTCACCTCGTACTTCAGTGCAAGAGGCTACTCTCGATGGACCAGCACAAATAAACCCAGTAAAAAGAGGACTGCATACTGTAAGAGAAAGAAGAGAAGACACAAGAGTGCACATTCACGTCTAAAAATGCAGTAACAGCAGCAAACATACAGGGCAAACGGTTCTGCCTGTGTGTATAAAGTTCTCATGAAGTAATTTTAGCCAGGGTGGGAGAAGCAGGCAGAAAATGAAAGAGCTCTTACCTTAAATTTTGGATAATCATTCATTAAGATAGTCACTATTCCAATATAGGGCACAAATCTACGAGAATAAAGATTTTATTAAAACAAACAGTATTCAAGGGTGCATACAGGAGAAGCACTGCCCTTGTACTTGTACATACTTGAGCCTATGGTCAACAGGCTTGCGACTTCTTCCTCCCAAGCAGGGAAGCCATGGCAGTGGGGGTTGAGTGATAACCAGCCCCAGAGCGTGTTTTAGCCTCTGCCATGTTCAGATCTCGCTTGCCTGCAAAGACTGTGCCTTGCAGAATAATTTCGATGAAAATTCTGATCATGCCTGAGCGTGCACTGCCTTTGCATCAGTGTCCATCCAGCATCAAAATCTCAGGATGCAGCTCACAGCATGATACCTTCACTTAAGCTAAGAACTGAACCACCTCTGGTTTTTAATCCTCCACAGTACCTTTTGAAATGCTTTCACGCAGGTCACAAAATCCCAGCAGGGAGAGTTCAAGAGGAGAGGGGGATTAACAGATGGCACTGGGGGAGGGCAATGTAAAAAGCCGCATCTTTTTCAACTTCACTTACCCTCTTGCTCGTCCTACTACGTCCTTTTTCTCCAGCCAGTGCTGCCCTCGTTTGTACAGCCCTCTGTCATCAACAGCGTTATTGTCTCCCTTTGTCAAAAATTTGATGTCACCGTTTTGCCTAGCAAAGACAAGACAGGCAATTCAGAGAAAAAGAACTTATTAAAAGCTCTTCTAGAACAAACATGTAGAGACTAACACAAAGATATCAGAAGCAATTGTGTCCTACATGTTTGAACAAGATGAAAAGGGGAAACTGTCAAATGCAGTGGAAAGCAGACTGTTTGGGAGAAACTGGCAACGAAAGAATGAATTCTGGTGCCAGCCAAGCTTTCTGGCAGAGTTTAAGAACAGAACCAGCAGGATGAGCCATTTCTAGTGAAGGTGCAGCTATCACCTCTTTGCTTTTGACCTCTCTCGTGTTGATGCTTCTCTTGCTTCATACACAAATGTTGGGTTCTGGGCTCTATACTACCACCCAAAATGAGACTTCGGGGTTAAAGCATACGGTTCTACTCAGTAGTGGTCAGAAGCAAGCTGAAACAGAAAGTATTAGGAAAGGGGGACAGAACAAAACACACAATACCATTACGATACTGCATGAACTCACAACATGCCTACATCTTGAATGCTCTGTGCAGTTCTGAACCCCCTACATACTTTTTTGAAATGTAGAGAAGAACTGGCAAAGGTTCAGAAATGGGTAACAAGGTCTGGAACCACTTCCATACAAGAAACAACAGACCAGGACTTCAGCCTGGAAAAGACAGAACTGATGGGAGTCCAATACAAATGACACAGACAGCAACAATCAGTTTTTCACCGCCTCTTCTGATACAAGACCTAAAGGGCATCAAATGAAACTCAGAGGTAACAGGCTAAAACAAGCCAGAGAAGGTGCTATGCTTAACTAACACAGTGCAAACCAAATCATGTCTCCCTGGAAGGATATTTTGGATGTCAAAATATTCTGTCAGTTCAAAAAGTGACCAGGTACTCCATGTAAAAAAGAAAAGGAGGCTATTAATACAGAACTGTCGCTTTGTGCCTGATATCATAATTTGCAGAAAGCAGGGAAATTATCACTACACACGCTCTCTAGTCTTTAATTCGTCTTGAGGCTAATTAGTCAGCTGGTCAGAAACAAGATCCTGGAGCAGATGAACCTTTGCTTTAACCTGGGAACAGCTGCTGCTATGCTCTAGCTTTATACACCATGCTATGCACCCTTCCCCAGTCATTTCCATTCAGCTTGCTGGACAGCCAGCAACGCTTGCTTCTAAGCAGCAGTTTGTGCCACTACTCAGGGATCGTCCAGCCACTCTCCCTGAGGCATCTGAAGGCAGATGCTGAGCAGGAGCATTCTCGTTGCTTGATTCTGTTGGCTTGCTCACAGAAATGACAGATCAAATACAACTTAGGAAAGCATGCAGAAGATCTTCAGAGCTCATGCTGTTTTCATCATGCCTGAGTACCAATGTGTGTTACTTGACAGGAGAAGCTTGGAAGAAAAAAAAGAGGAAAAAAAGAACAGATCTTTATTCAAAGCACATTTGGCTTGCAGTGTGGTAACAGCAAACGCTCTAGGAGCTTACAGATAGTCTGGAAAAAGATGAAGATACCCAAAGGTGCAGATAATGTAGTTTCAGCTCTGAAGACTGATGGCATAGGAGCGCACCATCTTATTGAGCAGATTCAATGCTCTATCATAAACCAGCATGAGAAGCCCAGAGCACAGTTGCCCTGCTGTCTGAAAGGTGAATGAAATCTGGTTGGGCTGTCCTGCACCAAAACCACTAAGAAAATTTTGACCACAGCCTCTGTGTTCAGTGATAAAGAATGAATTCAATTTTGCTCTGAACAAAGAAGAAAAGGCTAGCAAGTAAAAAAACATTTTCTCACTGAAACGATACCAATGTGAACTTGAGCCCGAGTTGCCACAAAATCATGGAGAACAGGGTTTCTGGTTTCCTTCATTTTGACACTCCTGTCAGCTTCCACAGACTTTTCACAGTTTTCATTCAGTCCATAACTACAGGAAGAAATAAGAAACTGTGGCCATTCAGAGGACACTCTTGAATTCCAAACTGGCACCAGAAAAATATTCGTTAACTAGTGAAAGAAGCAACTGATACCTCAGAGTCCTGCCTTCAGCACCCAGCTTCAGGTCACAGTATGTATTTTTCAGTTTTATGTTTCCTAATACAAAGATCAGGTCTATGTTTGGTTGTTTTATTTAAATGAAACCTAAAATACTTGAGAATGGCTTTACTTTACAGAGTCTAGGATCGGCACTATGGTTCTGTTACATTTAAAAAAAAAAAGGCGCTGGATACCTTAAGACCTAGTGCTGAGATAAAGCCAGGCAAAAAAAAAGAAGAGTGGCGAATATCTGGAGATGAACTGCTGCACAGAATGCACATTTGCACTTCTCCTTCCAATATATTGGCTGAGAGCGGAGAGAGAAGACCCTGACCTTTCTTGCCTCTTCAATAGTCAGCCCAAGCAGTAGCACCAGAGCCCAGCTGAGCCTTTAGCATGCAACACGGGAGAAGGAAAGTAGCATTTCACTTAAAAGAGTTCCCAAGACATCACAAAAAGTGCACATACAACGTTAGATATCAAATTTACCAAGTATACTGACCTTTTTTTTAAATTAGTGGTATCAAAGAACACTACTTTGAAAACTGACATTGTTAAATGTTTTTGATATAGAATAAATCTGAACAGCAAAGAATCTCCTCTGTCTACTGGGAGAGGTGCTGCTCTCTCATAGCCAGGATTTCAGCTGGACCATTTATGTGCACAAAGCTGGTCAACCCTGACATTGGGCCAGACAAATGGTCTAGATGCCCCAACAGCTGTGGCTGCTACGAATGCCTGGGGCAAGGGACTGCCTCTATCGCATCGACCTCACTTGACCAGAGCAACCCTCAAATGCCACTTTTGCATACAATTCAAGTGATTCACTTAACCTAGGAACAGATCTCTAAGCCCTGGTATAGCTCCAGTTCATTCATATTGCAGCAGGCATTCACTCAGCAGAAACAGATGCTGGGCCCCCATCCAACTGTTGCCCTCTCAGAGATGGCTTGAAGAACCAGGGATTCAGTTCAAGATTTAGTGTTCACTCAAATGCCTCACGGGGCTGGCTCATATTCCCACAGACTGGCCTGGAGCAGTCACAGTTGCATCTTCCCCAACCAGCAAAATAGGAAGGCTCACAGCTGCAGAGGAAGCCTTGCTTGGAAAACTAAACCCTGTTCAGTAATCAAACCAGAGTGACCACGCTTCATTCCTTCAGACATGCAACCTGCTAAACGTTTACAGAATGAACAGTACACAGAGAGCGCAGCACATATAGAAACTCCAAGTATAACAACACAACACCCTATACAGAGAAGAGAAGAAACACTCTGCCTCTGCATGAGAGCAGGAACCAGGAGCATAAAGACAAGCTTTAAAATAATGCACGCTACATACAAAGTACCCTTCTTCCATAAGTTCTACCCCTACGAACAAGAGTCACTTCACACGCACAAAAGCAGCCATACCTACAGGAGACACCACAGCAACATTACATAGCAGCTTGGAATGGAAATGATGGCACAGGAGACATTAAGCGACATGAGGAATCCAGGATACCAGCACAGACTCCCCAGCTTGTGAATTCTGCTGGATGATCTTTACAAGTAAACCAAAGAGGGCAGATTTCATCTGTCTGAAACTTCTGTGTTACTTCTTCCTACAGCAGCTGGATATCTGTTACTGATGTCCCAACCATTCGTTTACCCAAGATAAGGAAAAATATAATTTTGCTAGACAGCTACAGTACAATACCCCAAATTCTCAACATACTTCTCATGAATTTTCAGGACGCGGTGGACTATAGGAATTTCCCTTCCTTCTATCCTAAAGACCACGATTTCTCCCACTCTGATTGGATCTTCAATTCGGTTTGTGAGGAACAGGAGATCTCCTCTGTGAAACGCAGGCTCCATGCTTCCACTGAAAAAAAGCAGCAACTGAACAATATTTAAACACTCAGAAACAGGTTTCAGAGTTTATAGTCCTTTAAGAAAAATCTCACAATAACCTCAGTGAAAAGCTCCTAAGAAAACCACATGGATTTGGAGACCAGGCATGTGTCTAACCTCTACTGCATTCAGATTTTCAATCATCACACTATCACCAGTTCGGATTTGTTGGGAAAAGAGCACTACCAGCAGCCAGTGTTAGAAGCACACCAAATGGGAAAAGCCTTCTGCTTTCTTAATAACAACAAGGCTCACGACAAGCAGTATCTTCTCCACTTCTGAGCTCTCCATTGGTAGGGCTACACTGGCAGCACTGCAGTGGTGGGAAGCCTTATTTTGTTTATTTTTATTTTTTGCAGGTAGATAGATCATCCTCACAAACAGCACTGAAAGCATACAGGTTCTTGTATTCCCATCTGGAACAGACAGACGGGTATGCTAAAAATTTGTTATTGTGATTCATCGCTTTGCTTAACGATCTCATTTCAGGCACTGCTATTCAAGTTATTTTTCTCCTGTCTTGTAAATGGCAATTTTTACAAAATACTTAACCTTCTTAATTCCAAATAAATAATGCATTACAAAACAAAATTATGAACTTTAAGTACCGCATATATTCGTGTTTTATCTTGAGACAGTGCAGAAGCTGCTATTTAGAATAGAAGATCACATCACCGAAGAAGGGACATGACCTAAGGGCCCCTGTCTTACTGGGAGAAACAGAGTTAATCTCTCCTGGACTTCACAGGCCCGTCAGGAGGGAACAGGTTTATTTTGTGGTTTTATTTTGTAGGAGTTTTGTTAAATGGCATGCGGTAATTAACACTGATGTAGAAACACACAGAAAGGCCAGTGCGGTCACAGAATAGGCCTCGTGCAATATCTACGCGGCATCTGACAGCGCCAGCATCTGATGGCTGCCCAGGAACTTCGGCCACAGGAATTTGTCCCAGGCACTAGGAGGGTGGGAGTAACACTGGTGGTACCTACTGCACAGCACTTCTGCAAAGGCAACATGCAACACCTAAAACATATCCAGTTACAAAGTGATATCCCTTATTTTCAGCCACACATATAAACGTGTACAGCTACAGCTCCCCTTTATCCTGGCCATGTTACTAGAAGGCCAGGGAAAAAAACAAGCAGCTGCGAAAGAAGAGTTAGTGGATACTTTTAAGGATGCAGCGTAACACTAATAATGCTCACTGGGCATTTCAGCAAGCCAGTTCCCATTTGAAAAAACCCAACAACTCCTTTTCACTATACGAGTTTATTTGCTGGCATCTCAAAGATTTCCGCTTCCTTTTCACTAACCAAGACTCACCACATACTTCAACAGTTCACGTAGCAGCAACAAGACATGCGGACAGGCACAGCAGGAGGTGCCAGTGCACTGCGATGTTCTGCTACCAGAACTTCTACTATGGGAAGTGCCACTAGCCTTGATGAGAAGACAAGCTCTGCCACAAACATTGCTTTTACACAGGGATGATCTGCACAAGCAATGGGTTCATCACTTCTGCCAGGCCCCCTGCTTCAAGGCCTTCCTTTTTCAAGTCTCTTTCACCCACACCACCAAGCATTTCTCCAGGAGGTTTGGTATGATCCAGAAATGCCTGAGTTGCGCTCTTGCCGTATTTCTTTGAAGTCCTTCCTCAGGACCACCTCTCTAACACATAAGCCAGCGAGCTGACAGGAGCAGAAGGGTGAGGTGCTATTTTTACATAAGACTGCCAGCCTTGCTTACCTACTGCCTCTTCCCTTGGTACTCTCGTGTAAGCAGAGGAACAGCAATTCTTAGAGAGCCTCTCGCCCACCGGGGATGGGGTGGGAGCCTCCTGTTGCCTCATCCCTCTGGAAAACCTCCTCCGCGTGGGGCCAGCGGCCCCAGCACCGCCACGGCGGGGCCCGCCGGTTCTCCAGCGCCCCGTGGGGTTTTACCCCTCACCCCCGAGCGCTATCGCTGAACGAGTCCCCATTTAACGCCCCCCGCCGTGGGATTTACCTCAGCACCACCACGATGGGGCTCTCGCTGCCCGTCACCACCATCAGCCCCTTCCAGATCATGAGGGCGGACGAGACGATCATGCCGAAGTTCAGCACCTGGTAGTACAGCTGGGGGGGCGGCAGTCGGTCAGGCTCCGCGGCCCAGGGCCAGGCAGGGCAGACCCGGCCCGAGCCGACACCCCCGGGACCCGACCCGACCCCCTCCCCCGCCCCAGTTCTGCACCTGCCGCTTGTTCATGCGCCGCACATCATCCAGAAAGTCCAGCGACAGCATCGCCTGCACCGACGGCGGCGGCGGCACCACCGCCCGCCCGGCCCCGCTTCCGCTTCCGGCCCTGCTTCTGGCCGCGTCACCGCCGCTTCCGGCCCCGCCCGGCCCCCTCAGGGAGGCCGCTGAGGGGCGGCCATGGCGGGCTGAACAAAGAACGACGCTCAGGCAGGCACCCTTGGATGCTTTTATTTGCAATACTTTTAAGTAAACATCATAGCAAGGCACAAACGCCGCTGCGGGTTAAACAGATACGTGATGGTTCGGGAGTGCCCCCTGCTATCCTCTACGTAGGCTACCTGGTAAAACATCCCCTAGGCTAACGTACACCGTATCAAAAAATACAAAGAGTCCAAACTGTTTGTATCAAAACACGTCGAGACGAGAAGGTTAGCGATTCGAATGGAATAAGATAAATAGTTCTTAAATTATTTAAACATCATCATAGTAAACAGTAATGAGCAGGGTTCTGGCTCAACATAATTAAAAAAATGATATAGAAGATAATTATATTACACAAAGCATGTGTGTGATGGGCAAATGAGTGAGGAAAGAGAGAGTCAATATGACTACATGGAAAGAAACATCTCCCAAGTGACAGGTAACACCAAGCTGCAGTGGGAGAAGAGCTACCGATGGAGCACCAGCTCTCACAGCACCACAGGACAGCAGTTCCTGCTTCTGCCAATGCCTCTCTGGGCTGTGCTCCCCTCCTCTGCCACAGCAGCTCAAAACAAGCCTGTCAGGGAGCCCTGGCACTGAGCTGATGCCGTCAGGAGTGCCAGGATGTTTCCACTGCAGCTGGCACCACGGACAGGGACGGGGGATGTTTTCCCCTTCTGGGGATGGTGCCAACCTGCCGCCCGGCTCTGCCCAAGCTCCCCGCCAGGATAAGCCACCGAGCACCAGGCCCAGCTGCACCCACCCTCGGGACAGCTTCCAGCAGCACAACTCCACTGACATGCAGCCAGCAAGTTCCCGAGGGGCACCAGAGCCTCCTTAACGCGACACGTGGCTATGAGCCCCTGCTCACCTGAGCGGGCAGGGGCTACAAAATTCTTTCAGGATGATTCAGGTCCAAGACATTTCATTAAATTTCCTTTTGGAAAATAAGGTTGTAATTTGGGCAATTAAAGAAAAATCAGCACAACTTACAGCTTGAACTCATCCCGTGAAACGCAGATCCCGGATTGGCCAGCATGGTCCTGACAAGCATGTTTTGCTGAGACAGTGTTATGAGTTAAAATGAGTAAAACAAAGGCAGGATGGGAAGAGAAAAAAGAAGCCATAAATAGAAGGAGAAAGAAAGCGAGATAGGGAAGGCAAGGCTGGGGTTCTGGGCAGAGGCTGAGGCAGTGCACGCTTGAAGGAAGAGAGCTCATCTTAAGGAAACTGCAGCTGCAGAAAGTGCTCCTTTATCCTCAGGAGTTGGACAAGCTCCAGTGAGGATTCTCGCCCTGCGTTCCCTTTTCACCTCTCCGGTCTGGCAGAGAGTTAGTGCTTAGGATGCAATGGCAGGGTTTTTTTTTTTTCTCTTTTAAATTTCCCTTACAAATAGAAGTTAACGGAAAGCAACGTCCATCCCAAGAAATCAACAGAGTATTTCAAAGATTCGCCCCATCCCCACCCCATATTTTGAGTAAAAAAACCTCAACAAAAAACCCTTGGCCAACCAAAAGGTTTTTTTTTGTTTTTAAGTCTTAAGAGACTTTGAACGATTGTTCTGCAAGGTGCTATTAGGACCCTCCATGCCACGTCTGACTGTGTTCACAAAGAGCTGAGTCACTTCTGCACTCCTTGCATTTCAGGTTTTCTTCTTCCACTGTAGTGTTCATCTCGCCATTATACCCCTCATGTCCGTTCTCACTCATCTCCCTTTGTAACTTCTGCCTTTCAATTTCCTCCTCCTTCTCCTCTTCCTCCTCCTCCTCCTCATCTTTTACTTTATGAACAATAAAGAGGTGTCTGTTCAGAGAGATGTGAGAGGTGTAGCACAAGCCGCAGAACAAGCACTGGTAGGTGGAGCTGTCTGTCTTGTGCTGAGGTATGTGTTCCTGAAACTCAGTACTGATGTCTGTTGCAAATCCGCATTTAGCACATTTCCAATGCACTTTCAGTTTTTTAGCTGGCGGCATGTCTGAACCCGCAGCGGTCTCTGCCTGACCCAGCTCATCCATTGCCATCCTCTTTGGAGATTTTGCCTTAAAAAAATAAGATTAAAAAGTTATGTTATTGTTTGAGCCCATGGAAGAAGTACTAAATTCCACACACATACCTGAAGACACCCGAGGGTGAACACACATCGGTATTTTGATACAAACTAAACAAAGTCATGCCTAGGGAATCCTGTTGCATTGCCTTTCCTACCAGTACCCAAACACCTCACCCCAACATGCAGGATCTCAACTGCTGTCCTGTGACATGAGATGGGACATCTGGGAGGAGTTGGCTGGGCAGAAACATGATGGGGAAAGAGAATGTGAACTTGGTGGGGGAAGGAGGAGCCCACAGAGCAGGGACAGCTGAGGGACACAGGGATGGTCATTAGCCCAGACAATGCTTCTCAGATTTAAGTCTGAACATCTTCCCCTCCACTCAGACCTTTTCTTCATGGCATCTCTCATCAACTCATCCCCTCTGTCTTATAATCTCACAGTGTGCTTCTCCTCCCATGAGGATGGCTTGCTTGCATATATCTGTTCATGTAATTTTATTATCTCCTTATCCAGCAGCATTGAGCAGTCTTTGTTTAGGATACAGCTTATAGGCTTGTGTTTGCAGACCCAGCTGGAGCCACGTGAAGCCACCATCTGCCCCATTTAGCTGGGTGCCCTGGTACATTGGCTCTGCTTGGGGGAAGCAGCCACCAGCTCATAGAAGTGAATTCTTGAGTTACCCCAGGCTTCCTTACAGCATAAATACAGAGGGGAGCGATCCCTCAATGCTAGGGTACAGGTGAACAATAAATTGCAGTGATATGGAAAACGTACATCTATTTTTAAAGTAAATGGAGCAAAGAAGCCCAATCAGCCCACCCTCCACTCCAAACCAACCCAAAATAAAATTAGTTGAACAGTTACATTTGCTGAAAAAAATTACACAGTCCTACTTAGGAGGAATGCAGTTCTCGTAGGTGGTTTATGGATCTGTAAGTATTTTAAAACAGAAAATAAATGTTTTGTAACTAGCAGAAAAAACAAGGGAGAAAGAGGAAAAATGTACCAGGCTCATGAACAGAGTGGCACGGGACAACAAGGGTAATAACAAACCTAAATTAGACCTGGTTACAAACTAGACTGAAAAAAGGCCAGTAAAACACAGGGACACACATTCAAGAATATCTTGAAAAATGCAAGATACGTTGCCCTGGTGCTGCTGCAGCTCAGCTGCGCTTTCAGTACTGATCCTGACACTGCCAGAGAGAAGCAAACTGGATGAAGTTGAGAGGAGGGGAAGGAAATCTGCCATCTGGATGAGAGGGCTCGACTGCCACACAGCTGCGGCTTGACATAACACCCCAAGTGAACAGTTACTCGCCAGGTACATTTATTTTTCAATGAAAATATATCAGTTACTTCTGCTGTGTCTCTCTCTGGAGCTTTTGCTTTGGCCATCTGGGATAAGTCTGGGTTTTTGATGCCATGCATGAGGCTGATGTGATTCTCCAGCATGAACAGCTGAGGAAATGTCTGATTTTCATCTGTGCAGTACCTTGGAAATACAAAAAGGAAGAAAACTTATTAGAGAGAATGCCCAGCTGTTCATTTCCATTCAAACACCTCTTCGTTATGTGCCAAATCAATAGATGTCATTGAAGACAGCCACTGGCAAGTAAGGTACTATTAGATTACCAAAGTATGCAGCAAATCATCATTTTAATAATAAAACATTACCCCTGAGAGAAATCTAGAACAGTTTAGAATTTACCAAGCATGAATGAGAATGAAAGTAGGGCACATCTTATTTACAGTACAGTACTAAATAAATACAGGGACTAGTATCAGAGATCAGGCCCGCTGTGATACATGCTACACGAGTACAAGATAAATAATCAAGATGGAAAACACATGGGAGAAAAATGACTCTCAGATGAGACACCTACGCATAGATGGACCTCATGACTTTTGTAACACCGAGGAGGCCTGCAGCAGAACCGGTTTCTGCACCCAGCACTCCCAGGCACCAGTGCAGCATCCCGTCCACAAGACCATGTATATCGTAACACACTTAAAAATTCTTACAAAACTGCTGAACTTCCAACTTTGATAACAATAACCTAGGCAGAAGCACTCATGAATGCATCGTTTATATGTAACTATTTATGTTAAAACAGTAAGACTCAAGAGCTGCCAGAGACCATGGTTGACATTTCAAACAGATGTGAAGGGGATGTGCCATCTGTTAACCTTCACTCCCGGATGACCGAGGTCTACTGGAAATAAGTGCCAAGTCTTGCAGACACATAAACCACCCCCCTTGCAGCATGGTGAAGTACACAGACGTCTCTGTTAGCAATTGGGAAACCCAAGATTGACTTTGTACTCTTCTGCTGGCTGCCAGCATGACACAGGGAAGGTCCATCAACTATGCATCGACCCGAGCAATGAGGCAAGTAACACCGGACTTCTCTGAAATGCACAAATTGCAGTCGAAATGTAGGCAGCAAGGGATGAAAAGCAACAAAGAGATGAAGTGTCTCCGGGCAACACAGGAGAGAAGAAGATTCCTACTGATCTTCCAGTAACTAGACGGAAATTAAACGACAGTCAGTAACGATGTGAAAATGCAGACGTGCTCATTGAATACTTCTGTTTTTTAACAGGAACCACTTAGATGATAAACCAATATTTAATAATGATAGAATTTTTCTCCCTCATGGAGGAAAGATGAGAGGTTATTAAGTGGTATTTATCAAAAATAAACATGTTGAAAATCAAGCGTTCCAGACAGTTTGTACTTAAGACTTGGGAAATAAGAGCAAGTTCTCATAACAATAACCAAGTGAATTATGAAAGAAAATGCACAAAACATCAGAATATTTTGCAATTTGTCCTAATTTAGGATTTTTCTCATGTAAGCAGGGAAAGATGCTTTCCTAACCTGAATTACTCCAGTGACAAGCTTGGTAGGAGAGTGTTCAAGCAAGTCCTCCATCACTGGTTTCTCCCTACAAATTTAACAGAAGGCAGAGACCTAAGCAGGGCAGGGGGGGAAGGGGAAATCACAGCATGAAATTTTAGAAGCCAGAGGGATGTCACCTACAAGACAGCATGCTGGAGTCACAAAAAAACTCAATTGTCCGATCAATGACAAATTTTACTCATGCTTCACATGGAAATCCAGGAGAAGAGGGTGACATGAAGTTAAGGCATCAAAACCCCTGAAGGGAATAACAGGTAAGACTGATACAAACTGCCTGGCGGGAAGAAGGAAAACAGACACCAGCAACCAAGGGAAAAGAAAAGGAGCAGCAGAGATGTGATGCTTTACAGAGCACAGAAAGGAGCTGAAGAGGAATTCAAAGAGATGGGAGGATTTGCAAGCTACAGTCACGGAGGAGATTTTTAGAACAGCGCTCTGGACAAACTAAGAGGGTCAAAGGCAAGACCAAACAGAAGACCTCGTATCCAAACAAAGAGCAGCTGTTGGAGATGCTGGGACAAGTATTTCAAGGAGGAATTTTCATTTGAAGACTGCTGTGATTTCAGTAAGTCTCCCACTACAATGATTAAAGAGAGCACAACTGCTGTCCAATTAAGACTTCATCAACAGATTTTGAGAAGGAGCAACTACAAGCTTGAGAATTAAACACAACCACAATTCACTTGAATTTCTAGCTGTGTCTTCTCTGCTGTAAACACGGCATGACCATGGACCCTTGGGTGAAGCTGTGGATCCACAACTGTGTGTCGTTCTGAAAAGTAATAGAAGAACTGGACTCCAGGGCCTGTACAAGCTAATGCATACAGTAGGCTGACGCGTCCCAGGTTGTTAGGTATTTCTGTACAAATCCTTCTTCCTAGCTAGGCCTTATGTTCATTTTGATTCTGATACACCCCACTTTGAAAACAACTGATCCAGATTGATAGATTTATACAAATCAGGTGCACATAACTCCAAAGACCATCACCCACAAACTTAAAGCAGAATGAAACATAGTGGGAGCCAATATTTCATCTTCTCCAGCGGTTCCAAGTCAGAGCACAGTTACAAGAAATGGAAAGTTTAGAAGTCCTGGCCGAAAAACGCATCAGGAATGTATTCCTATCGGGCCCCAGTGGTGATGCCAATACTTTATCCATTTACCAAAAGCTATTGTGGCTCACTAGGCAGTCCAAAGAAACAAAGTACATGAGGGATGTACTCTTCAAGACAGGCTTTTAGTAAGTTAACTGCAATAAAGTGACAGCACACTCTTCAGAAACACTTGCATTAAACAAAAATTTTAGTTTTTTTTTTAAAAAAAATCCCCCAACCTACATCACTGCAGACGTCCCTTCCAACACAAATGTGCTTTAATTCTGTTTCAGAATGATGTCTCAGAATGAGACAGGAAGCAAGTCCGCATGGTCGCTTGGTGTATGACTTCATCTGCAACAGCAGATGAGAACACAGCAGTTGTAGAGGCAGTTTAGTAAGCACTAGGCTTTGTCCTGAACTGAGACTGTATGCACAGTTAAAATATGTTCACCAGCAATGATTTTTCATTCACTGCTGATTTACATAGCTCTGATGTCTCCAAATCCATTTTCCAGCTTTGAGGTGTGTCTTCCCAAGCAAATCCAGCAGGCTTAATTCTCCATTGCCCTGCAGCTTGTGCAGTCAGTTCTGCCTTTGTAAAGTGGTGGCAAGATCTAGTGCCCTGGTTCATTAGGATTTTACACACCTTTTGCACCATTTTTTCATGGGGAAGGCACAAGAGTGATTCATGACTACACCAACCATGAAGCAGCAAAAGACTGGCCCAATATTTTATTGGCTGTTCCACAAGGGTGCACAATATAATTCTCATTTTGCACCTGCAGATCTCAAATCAAACCTTACCCTAAGTTTCCAAAGGGCATTGTGCAGTCAAAAGCAAGGATTTATTTTAGCCACCAAGCCTCTCATGTTTAACATATTCTTCTTCTCACTCTCCCTCAGTAACTTATAGCCTGGAGTAGATAGGAGCAGACATGATCTATTACAAAGGGCTTCCAAACTTGAAGGATTAGCCTGTCGTTGAAAACAAATTTGAAAAGTGGTGTTCA
The DNA here is from genome assembly GCA_013401315.1 of Balaeniceps rex. Taxonomy (NCBI): domain Eukaryota; kingdom Metazoa; phylum Chordata; class Aves; order Pelecaniformes; family Balaenicipitidae; genus Balaeniceps; species Balaeniceps rex. The sequence goes on from VYZW01051976.1 coordinate 94,374, forward strand.
GTACATACCAGCAAGTATAAACTTTCTTTGCTGTGTCGTGATTATTGCGGATGTGTCTACGCAGACTGTTGGAGGCATTAAATGAGCGTTCACACTGTCGACAGGGATATCTCTTCATAGACTAGCAGAAGAACAGAAATATCTTTTAATAACAGGGAGATGAAAGGCACTGACTGGATTCTAACATTCCCATGCTCTTCATCTGGACCTCACCTCTCAGGTGCAAAAAATCCCTCGTCCACTGATAAGGATCACTGAGATTTTGGGGTCCCACTTATATTCAGCCCAACAGTTGGCTAATACCAGCACTGGTTATAAAAACCAGGACTAGTTCAAGCACATGCTTGATTATTTTTTTTAATAGGAACTGCATTAGCTGCTTCTCCTGTGGGCTCATTTCACTACAGGACCCTCTGCAGAACTAATTCAGTGGAAGGTCCCTTCTGTCCCAGAAGAAGGCAGGACCCCAGTGTGAAGTACAAGTCCACTTAACCTTCTCTCTCCTCCTAATTCAACACAATAAAAGGGCAAGATATTAAAGAACATCACATAATCCCGCTTGTTATCCATTTATGACATCCACATCCCCCTATGCAACTCTGTCCTGTAACTAGCCTCCTCCTTTTCCTACAGTCCTTCATATAACCTGCATGCATTCCATTTAAGATCTTCTTAGACTTGTTTAATGAATACATATACGTATTGAGCTTAAATATTTGGCAACTTTCCTACTTCTATAGAATTCAAATGGGAAAATCCAGCATTCTCACCCTGCCCCCATCTTCTTCTCTTGATACTTATCAAATGGACAATCCAGCACTCCTCAAGTCAAGCTAGTAGGAATCAAAGATGATGATCCAGATTTCCACAGCCTCTGCTCATGGGACTTGAGAAGGGTGACTCAGTATATCAAACAAGAAGCCCTGATGCCAAAGTACTAAGAAATCTGGCTGCACACAACACCTTGGCCTATGGTCTGCCAGCGAGCAAGGATTAGCTTGACAGAAGTAGGTTAAGGCAACACAAGGCTTGAGCTGGCTGAAACCCACAAAATTGAGATTTACAGTTCTTATAACGATAGCTCTGCGCACTGCATGAGTCTGTTACTCTTCCCCAGTTAGATGTAGTGATATCTACCAAACAATGCAACATAATTTAGAGGAACTGTATGTCCTTCTGTAACTTTGAGCGTAGATAGTTTAGCTCAGGCTGTTGAACCAGCAACTGGAGAAGACACAACTTTCCATCCACTTACCCAGATGAGCCAAAGAGGAAGCCTGACATTAGATTCAGTGGAAGAAGGAACAGCAAAGAGGATGAGGTACACAGTTTGTAGAGTATACGATCAAGGACAGAAAGTGTGCTTACAACAGGCTACGTAATTTTTTTTTGTTCTGGCCCTGAGCTTACTCCTCAGTGAGCTGGCAAACAGATTCTTGGTTTCTTTTTGCCCCAAATATTAATGATTATCAGACTCTTTTGCTAAAAATATCTTGTTACCTAGTTGAAGTGTTTCATCTGAGTCCTTACCCTTCCATGACTTCTCTTCATGTGGGACACATAGGTTTCCCGATCAGGGATCCACTGTGAACATTCCTTGCAAGTCCAACCAGTTCTTCTCAGTCTGGACTTGGATTCAGGATTGTGTCCTTCCACCCTCGTGTTCTTCCTCGGCAGAGGGCAGTGGGAAGTCCCGTTGGCTACCAACAGCTCCTTTGGTGGGGTATGAACCTGGTTCCTTGATGCCTTCTCAGACTTCTGTCGAAAGTTTGAGAGCTCCTCAGGATTTTGGGGGACTCCATGAACACCCTGGATAGCAATAACAATGGAATCACACATAACATTTATATGCAATTCATATTATACACCTTTATTTATAAATAAATAACATTTATTATTTAAATAAATAATTTAAGCTGCAACCCTCCCAAAACAGTATGTTATGTCTTGCTCCTGCATATCTTCCCATTTCCCCCTGAAGCCAGCTCTACTGCTTTCCCCAGCAAGAGACTTTCCCAAGAAACACGAAGCTTCTATTTATGTTTCTGGCATGACAACAGCAGCTCCTTGGTGCTGCCCATTTAACATTTTGGATGAGCTCTGAGAACTCTGGTTAAAGAGGGAAGATGTAATGGAAGAGAAATGTTAATTGTCATTATTTCAAGAGCCTAAGCTCTAAAAACACATTGCTTTGGTAAGCTCTGAATGAAATGTTTGCTGTTATCTCAGGGGCTCCAAAGCTGCTTCATCTTTGCTCAAGGGACAGGAATAGACAACCTCTCATTTTCTCCAACCCTACTTTCCTCAATTCCACAATGCCTATTGCTATTTACATTTTCATGGTTCAAAACTTTGCTCTTGACAAATACGAGCAAGCATAAAGCCAGAAACCAGCCTTTTAAGGAATACGTCTCCAGGCTTGTTCGTTTTTCAACAGGCCAAAATCCAAAGTCCCCCAAAAAGTTATTTTAATAAAGAAAATTGCACGTAAGGAAAATAATCCAGAAATGAAGAGCTGTGGGAAAGCAAAAGCAAATAAAATAGCAACATACCAAAGAAACCTCAAGAAACTCCCCTAGGAACAGCAACAGTTCATCCACACAAAAGGATAATTTAGAGGTTTAATTGTGCACAGTAATAAATAATGGGTAAAGTTTCAACACATGAAGGCCCCAGGAAGCCTTTCTGTGGGTTAGACACCAGACAAACTTCAAAACACAAGGTCTCATCTGAGACGCCTGTGTGCTTTGCACCTGATCCAGCTGATGTCTGCAGAAGCTCTTTCATGCAATGGCAGGGCAATGACAGCATTGCCAGCTATTTAGGGTAACACAAAGACTTCACCTTTCTCCCCATCTGGAAATCTCAAGAGTGTTTTATAAGCAAATAGTACATTAGTACCCATTACTCTGTTCCTCCTGTTATTACACCACTGGAGGGAAAAAAAAAAGGAGCACAGAAAAATGAACTGACTTCACTGCAGAATAAATAACAGGGACCGGACCTTCTAACTCCTACTCTTACACTTTAACAATGGAAAGCCAGGAAAGATGAGAAGGCACATGGTTTCCTTATTTTGCATGGAGAAGCAAATTAGACAGCACCTCTTATAAACTCTATATTGCATAAAGGAGCGGCATCTGATAGGAGAGGAGATGGATTAGTGCAATTACTACCCTGCCACAGTCAAAAAGCCTTCTTCAATTACCATCTCAAAGACCTGTTGATGGCCAAACACAGCCTCATGGTTAAAAGACGAAAGTTTTGTAGTGGAGATGGTGCACAAACTGCTGGTGCACAAACTGCTGCAGGCAGGTCCCTGGGGGTGGGATTTGCAAATGAGCTGCAACAAGTTGTGTACCTCAACTCAAGCCTGTCTTTTAGCATTGGGATTGAATGCCTCTTTGAAAGTCCAAGCCTTAATCTCAACTCTATTTTCCTAGCTATAATACAGGAAGATTAGCAATCATCAACTTCACAGGAGGGCTTCAAATTTCAATTTATTACTGAATGTAAAGCATTTCCAGATTTGCAAATTCAAGGCATGGGGGAGAGAGCAAAGAAGTAGTTTTGAATGGTTTTTGCTTTTAGGAGTGAGCTAATGAATCTTCTTGCTTTTTAAGTGTAAGTATAAACAAAATAAAGTCACCGATTAAAAAAATGATGTCACTTTTCTTCTAATCAAAGGGAAATAACACTTTGCAAGCTCTTTCTTGAGAATGCCATCAAGAAATCATCTGAGAGGATTTCCACAGCAATGTTGTTAGACACTATACATAGAAACATACTAAGACAACAGAAAAATGCGGTGCTCACACATTCATGGGATAATAGATCTGCAAGTCCTCACATGCATCCTGCTAGAAATCACCACCGAATTGACAATAATCGGCTTTTCATATGTATAAATGAGTGATGAATGATAGTGAGATTATTGCAGTGCTTATTGCAATATGAGCCATTACTGAGGGAGGGCAGGTTTGAAGCACTCTCTGGACCACCATTTCCACCAAGTTTTGGGGTTGCACAAAACTATCCATTTCAGACCATCTTCTGGAGCAGCCTGAGTGGTGCCAGCGTGGACTCACACAAGGTGGGGGTCCCACCTCCCAAAGGCTGGTACCTCCACAGCAATCACTTCTGCCTCTGTCACTCCCCTCTTGCAATCTGGTGTGGTTCTGCAGGCAAGTGGAGCAGCTAGGGGAGCGGGGCTTTAAATGCATGCAGCGTCTCTCCAAGGCAGCTGCAAGGGGGCCAAAGCTCTCTAGATGAGCACCCAAAAGAGGGAGATTCAGCTTTCATTACATAAATTGAGTAACGCTGTGGGCAGAGAATACTTCTCCCTGTCTCCCAACCAAAGATAAAGCTCCCACCCTGGTTCAATCACTTCCTTGGGTTTAATATAGAACAGCTAAAAGTCAAAAAGATTTACCCATAGAAAACAAGCCTTTGTCATAAGGTTAAATTACATATAGATGAGAGTAACTGCCTGCATTATTACCAACTAACACAAAATGCTCCACTGATGTTTCCAAATAATACTGTAAATGATTGTAGTCTATTTTTCCACTAATCTATTCCTCGAGAACCTTCCACTTCTTCAACCAATTTCCTCACACAGTTGATGTAAACTCTCTGTGAACTCAAAAAATAGGACCTCGTATCAGTAAGTGGTGGTAGTTACCTACCTTAACATGCTGCATTAACTGCTGTTTCTGCATATACACCAGCTGACACTGTGGGCACTTAAACACCCCCACTAACAACTTGGTGTTCTGCTGGAAGTGCTCTTGGAGCAGCTTCTTCTTGTTAAAGACCGTCTCGCAAGAGCATTTGTAGATCACCCTGGAACAATTAAAAAAAGTAAACTCAGTCTCTCTTTTGTTAGTTATCTTAAGAAGACTGTGGAAAAAGTTATCTCAGCAACTTCAGAAAGGGATGGGCTTCTGAGGAGGGCTGTGCTCTCAATGTATTATCAACACACACCCACGTGGACAACTGAACCATTAACTCAACTGGGAAGAACAACAAAATGCCTCAGGCACATACCACAGTTTTCTAAAAATAAGTTTACTTCTATGCATATGCATAACTACCTATGTGTGTGTCAGTAAGTGCAGACAGATGGGAGCAAACTCAAAGCATACTAGCTAGCTACACATTACTTTCAATCCCACCTTTCCACAGTTCCTCCCTTAAAGCACACATTTTCAGCAGTAGCTCAAGGCTTGGAGGGGAAAGCTACAGAGTGGATAAAACAGGAGGTTTCTCTCTAGTGATTTTTGGGGACAATGCTGCATGGCATAACTCTCCTCTTCCTTTTGAGTGCCAGATGCAGCAGTTATCCTGGAGCCATCTACCAAGAGGTGCCACTCTGGTTCCTGCTGGACAAAGAGGGGACAATTAAGATCCTTTTATGGATGTTCAGCTCTTCCCTGCCCAAACTTCTCTCCTCCTACCCAAGGAGACCGCGTTTGTACCAAGGAGAGCACGCTGTGGCTTGGAACGGATCCCCACCAGCAGACGAAGGGGCACCTCTTCTTCTCATATGAGGACAGAAACCAGAAATAGAAAAAAATTCAGAGGGAAAGGGGGAATCCTGGAGCTATGCAGCAAAGGAGAAGAAGAGATAAAACCAAAATGCTTACTGAGTAGTCTTGTGAGGCTCTGCTGGGTGCTGGCTGGTCATGTGAGCCGTGGTGCTGTCAGCCGACTTGAAGGCCATCGGGCAAAAAGAACACTTGTGGAAGACTTCGCAGTGTTTCTCGTGGATGTGCACTTTCAGCATGGCAAGGGTCATGAAGACAACTCCACAATGGATGCACCTGGGGGACGCACAAAGAAAGAGCTGACTTACAGCCACAGTGTTGCTTCCAGTACACACACAAAGTGGCACAGATGGAGGCAAACACCAGGCTATGGCGGGTCCTCGTTTACTCTCTTCAACAGCAACATGAACATTCACAAGCTGGGCAGATCTCACGACTAGATGTTAGCGACAAGCAAACAGGATCTATAAAAGAAGCCTTCAGAGACTAAAATAATCCAGAAAGAATAAAGGAAGATGTGGTTCAGCAAAACGCCAGCCCTGTATCTGTGAAAGCCAATTCCACCACAGGTACAAGTGAAGAACTAAAGTAAAAGTATCTGGTAAGATCTCCAGGTAGCAATAAGCAACATAAATACCAGTTAGTCCCCAGTACAAAATAAACAGAAAAAGAATATTCAGCTAGGAAATCTTCAGTAACCCTGTACAATTGCTTCTCATACTCTGCTAAGCACTAAAAAATGACAGCAATAGCAAAGATACTGAAAACAGCAACACAAACACCCAAGGAACTGATTAAGCTCATTAAAAACATTAAGACACAGGTGTTGCCTGGAAAGTGCTTGTCTGGGAGCTGGGGGGATGCTCTGGGAGGAGAGAGAGGAAGAAGCAGAGGTTGCATGTGGAGCTAAAGGATGCTCCTCGGCAGCTGAAAACATAGACCCTGGGGCCAGGAGGAGAGCTGGGGTCACCCCACTGGTCCCAGCCTGCCTCTCCTCCTAGTGCACTCCTGTGACAGGCCTTGCCTGATACTCCCCCAGTTTGGCAACAACTGGCAGACATACTATATTTAGCTTTAATATTCCTCCCAAGCACCCACCCACCTGCTGTGCTCTGAGAGAAGCCACACATCAACACTACAAGGGCACATGAGGATGCAGACATCTCCCTTGCCTGCCTTGGCCACAGCAGCTGCAGGGTTTACCATCCCCATAGGAGCACCTATGCTGATCTGGGACCAGAACAGCCTCTCCCAAGAAGATTCAATCAAAATGACTAACCGCAGATCTCCGCTTAAGCCAGCGCTGCATGTATGGACCATTACAGCAGAGGAGCTCAGCCGGGCAATCCAGGGGGGCCAATGCTCATGCTCATAGGATGCGAGAAACATATAAGGGATAACTTCCTCTGGTGAGCCTGGAGTTAAGTTACCTTGTAAATATTTTTCTCCTTCATTCTGAAGTCCGCCGTTTGCCAGTGGCGCTATTAGGGTTTCTGCATTCAGCAGCGCCGCAGCACAGATGCTGCTGTCACAGATGGACCCCAGCTATCAAGCAACTGGAAGAGCTCCAAGCCCGTATCGAAACCAAACAAGCCACTAGATTATCCTTCCCTCTGAATGAGCCTCCCGACAGCGTTTTTGAAGTTACACTTCAAAAGATCATTAGGCAGAAGCCAGCCCAAAGTAGCCAAACCCTCTCTCCCCAAAATATATACAGAAATGACGTTTTCTTAAATTTAGAGAGGGAAGCAGTGACAAAAGCTGGTGTCATCTTTGGGGAAGCATGAAAACATTCTGCTCAGGTAGCTCTGCCTTCAAGCCTAATCCTCATTCACATGAGATGGGGAGAGAGACTTTCTAGTATAGTAACACCAGGAACTGCATTATTATGGAAGAATAAATTCCCCAAGTATAAATGGAAGAACAAACGCTAATCCTGACAGTAACGTCTGGCTGGTACATCCAGAATATCCAACCAGCTTCTTCCACCAACACTCCCCAAACTAACGAGATAGTGGTGCATTAATGCTCAGTTTCAGTAAGTACTTCATTTAGAATTAGGGATGAAATAAGTACTAACTCAGGGTCAAATGATCACAAGTTAATTTAATTTACAGTAAATGGAAGGTTAAACAATGCCACTTTGTAATCAAGAATCCCAGTGCCAGAAGGATGAAGTTTGATAAAGTAAACTATTTAGCAGAACAAAGTGGATGGAGGATGTCAGAGGCTTGCCATGTAATTTCTGCAAATTGCAAATTCTGCTATCATCTCCCCAGCATGGGGGAATAATTTGCAAGAGAAGACTCTTGGATAGCCTCAGGATAAGGAGGGGTGGTGTAAAAGTCTTGGAAAGCATCCTGCAAGAGAAGCTAAAGCTATGAGATATTGTTTTAATCCTCTGAACATTTCCTATACCGTCACCTTCCAGCCCCTCAACTCTCCAGATGGCACTGAGCAAGAAAACGAGTCCCACATCAGTAGGGACAGCTGGAAGGTGCTTGGAAAAGGTGGGGAGGTGACACTTGGAGCCAAATGGAAAGGAGCATTTAGGACAGGCTTGTGATTTAAATTTTTAACTGCAGAAGACCTTTCTCATTTTCAGTGTAATCACTAGCCATAACTAAAATCCAAATAAAACAATCTTACTCCGTCCTTAATTAAATGCATTGGGGTATTAGCAGAAAAGGAGACAGAATAAGGACTGATCACAAAAACAAAACCAAGCTTATGCATCAGAAATTCAAGAAAAACAGGGATATAGTGAGAAGCAGCAAAAGTCGAGCTGGGAATCCTGGGAAGGATTTAAAATAACTCCTTGGCTTTTCAGCTCTGCAAGTAACAAAAGTGAAAGAAAAGAAGTCGCTACATGACCACAGGGCAGATGCCACAGATTATCTAGATGTGGTTCTGCAACTAAAATTCATTTCTTCTGTTTTCAACAACGCAAATGACATCAACCCTGCAGCAGAGACAGGCAGGATAACAAGGATGGCACAGCCAGAAGATCATCTGTCTGGTGGACACAGTTTTCACAGATGAGCTTGAGCAGATGCGAATTAGAGGAGAAGTTAAAGAAATTTATCTTCTAGAGAAGCTGGGTAAAGCTAAAAAATCCATAAGTATCACTCTTGAGCACTGTCTTGGTTTAGATCTTCATTAATGTCCCTGGCACAGAAAGCAGGTATTTGCTAATGACATCTGTAGACAGATGGAAGCTCTCGTTGCTGACAAGGATGAAGGCATCATAAAGGTATTACTGTAATACATCTGGAATGAATAATGTTTTTAAAAAATGCCAGGTCATACACTTAAGAGTCAGGACCAAGCTCTGCTGTACACTGTGCATCCATCAGTTGGAAATACAGGAGAAAGGACTTGCACTGGATCCCTGCTAAAAGACTGAGCTTCCTATATAATGCAGCTCAGGCCAGCATAACCGTGTGACACATTATTGATCGAGGCATTAATGGGGATGAAGTGCGATGAAGCTCTGCCTGCATTTGGGATTTTCAGGTGCCAGTGAAGTCCAAAGAACTGCACCAAACCCATGGTTAGTTTTCTGACATCTACTTCATTCCCATTTTTCCACCTGAGGGAAAACATTTTTTTTTCGAGCTTTCCTCCTCTCAGATTAACTGATTTTCAAACAGCCTGAGTATCACAGCTATTTAATTTGCAATGGAATTAATCCTTTGTTGTGGGCTGTGCCCCCTCAAATCAGATCCCCATAAAAAAACCTTATCTGTATATAATTAAATTCAGAATTGGTTTGTTATGTATCTCTTGTCTTCACGGTTGAAAGAAAAAGCCCTTGAAAACCTAAGTGTGATTTCAGAACAAGCCACACAGTGGAGGTTTCCTGAATTTGCAGCTCCAAGAGCAGAAATTGCCCTATTCATTTTAAATTTCAAAGTATTTAATGGCAATTGGAGAAAAACCAGAACTTTCAGGATCTTAAAAGGTCACCTAGTCTCATCTCCCAAGCAACTCATCTGTGTCTTAAGAGCTGTGCTGCAGCTGAGGTGATCCAAACATGCCAAGGAGGAAAGGCTTGTAGGGAAAAGTAATGCCTTTTATTAAAGCAATCAATTTGGTTGGAGAAAGGACAACACACACACATATACACCACCACATCCAGAACCTTGGGAGCCTTCCTCCATCTGTCTCAGTTCATGAGAAGTGTTTGGAGAGTTCTAGGGGCATACCAGAAAATAATCTATGCCCTTCTTGTGAAGGCACACATCCCTCAGTCCATTATAACTGACATAAATATAAGTTCAAACCTTAAAGAGATTTAGAGGATTAAGATTTGCAATCTTTTTGCTGTAAATATCAATCATGAGATGCCCATCTGCAACTTGAAATCAACATAAGCGTCTTTCAGCTTTTAAGCTTTAGTTGCATAAAAATCATTTCTGCTCTCAGAAACCTCCTCTTAAATCCATTTGGTAATTCCCCATTTCAAATGTGTTTTGTCATGCAGAAAACCATGCCAGGCCTGGGCTGTGTCCTCTTTCATTTCTGCTGTAAGGAGGACACATTTCCAAAGATCTAAATCCAAGTTTCCCATTCCCTCTCGTTGTCTCGGCACAGACCCTCTGGAGCCACACAAACCTGAATCCAACTTTGCGGGAGTAATGCAGGCAGTTCTCCTTGACATGAGTTTGGAAATAGGCAGAGCGGCACACAGCTCCGCACTCTGGGCAGCAGTATGGAGACTTGTGAGCATGGATCCTCTGATGAGCACAGTAACTGCACTGGTTGGGCAGCATCATCTGGCACACTTGACAGGTCTGATGAAAGAAAGGTTAAGTTAGTCAGTTATTCTCTATTTGCTTCCCCCCCCCCAGTTCACCCTAGAAAACTTTCAGCTTTAGAGGGAGCTCCAGCACATTCCTCTAGTATTAGCATTAACTCTACGAAGCTCTTCGGCTAGCCTCCTTATCATCTTTTTCCACAACAACCCTAACAACTTCCACAATTAGCCATTCCCAATGACGGTATTCATTCTTAAACCATGTCCTCTGTGGTTTATTTCCTTTTTTCCCCTAAAAAAGGAAAACAAAATCCGTCTTAGCTCTGAAGATGTTCTCCTTGGTCACTGCTTTCATTTCAGCATTAAGGCACTTGAGAAGGAAAGCACTTTTCTCAACAAGCCCCCCACCCTGCACCAAAATCACCCAAAGAAAGCAGGAAAACTCCATTATACCCCAACTCAAAACTCTTACTGCTGAAGGCAGTGCAGTCCTGACATGCAACAGCCTTCCCCACCAAACCCACAGTTCTGTCTCCTGCAAAATTTTTTTTGACCAGAAGAAATCTAAACTTTCAAAGACCACAAACCATGTGTGCTATGATACTCTTATTGAAACTTCTTGATAACTAGAAATTATTAACTTGGTAACACCACACTTACTAGCAATACAGCTTTGCAGAAGAAGCATCATTTACTTGACATGTAAAGTTTTTCATGTGGAGGCATTGTCCCAGTTTCAATAGCTGTCAAACCTCTGCTCCTTTTCACAGGTGTCTTGACTCTTCTGTATTCCTTCAAAGCCCAGGAGCAGCTACCCATCCTCTGTAGCATGCACATTACTTGATGCCTATGCAGGAGCAGAGCTGGAGCAGATACCAGCCATCCAGCCTTGAGCCCTCTAGAAGCTCAAACTCTCTTCTGTCATTAATAAACCCATGCAAAATTACTCCTCTGCTCCTAGCTCTAGCTTAAGAATGAACTACAGCAAGCAGCTAATTATGGACTGTCAAATGAGGTAATTTAACTACATCATTTCTTCTGCTATGGTTAAAGAAGGTTACAGGGCTCATTAGATCAGAGGTGCTGAGAAGTTGTACCAGAGTGGATGTCTACATGGTCAAACAAAGCTTTTAACGTAGCATGTGCCCACACAGACGGACCAAACCGAGTCCTGCAGACTTCACTGCTGGCAACCAGCATAGAAACCTAGGACAGAAACCCCTAAATCTGACAAAAAAAATAAAATAAAATTAAGGGCCAACTCCATTTTCTATATTATTGCTATTTCATGCAGTATCTCTGTGATGCTCCTCTATATAACACCCATCAGGGAACTGTCAAAAACACTGCAGCTAATAGAAAGCATAATTTATAATAAAATGCAAAGCTATGACAAACTTGAAAAGGTTCGNNNNCAAAAGCCTCGGACATGTGATCTGAGACATGTTGCAACTTAAGTTTAGAGGAGAAAAGGTTTCCCCAGGAAAGAGAGAAACAGGTGGGAGAAATCATATTGTAGGACTCCCATGCATGCACCCAAATGCAATTCAAATAAACTCAAGAGTATTTCAGCCCTTCCCCAAATGCTGGAGAAGCCCCTTAATTTCAGCAAAGAAAAACAGAGCTACTGAGCCATGGTCTGAGCCATGAAATATAAATGGGAATGGGAAAATGGGAAATAGAAAAACCCCCAGGAACTGTCTGTGAGGAGTTGAACAGGACCTTAAATTCTCCAAAGCTCTCTCAAATCTCCAAATAAGAGCTACAAGAAGAAATTAATGTTCAGGGTAGTTTGATTGTGTTTTATGGCATTTTTTTCTAACCGGGTTTCGATTTGCAATGGGAAATTTAACTTATTGGCATTTTAAAACAGGACTGCTCTCACTTTGATCCTGCCTAGTATTTAAGGCAGACTCAGCACAATCACAAGTTGAAAGTACCTTTGCTCTTGTAGCTTAGCGAGAAACATTTTCTCTCCAGATCCTGCCTTGTTAAAGCCAATTTCATTTCAATTTTAAGTCTGCAGACAGACAGTTTGGGGCTCACTTCTTCTTCCCCAGCATGCCATACCCACTGCTCCCAAAGGCACCCTGGCAATCAGCACATGTTAAAAACCTGAATTTTCACTGCTGTGTGTGCTTGTGCTGGATCCAAAATATGCCAAAATCGCCCGATATTTAATGGGTTCCGTGCCTGGGCACTGTTGCCTGGGAATGTGCAGCCTATGGCAGAGGAGCAGGGAGCTCCCATCACCTCCCTTGTTACGTGAAAGGCTCAGTGGGGTCCAAAAATATGGTAACATAAGGCAGAAAAGTTTGGGGGACAGCTAGCAAGAGACATCAAAACTAGCGGTTATGTTCTTCAGGCTCTGCAAGAGCAGGAAGCCTGCCAGAGAGTACGTACACACAATGTGGGAATAAAAAGCAAGATTCAGTGAGGGTAAGGCTAAATGAATTTATTGAATCTGCAGATGCCGGGGAAGAAGCTGGAAGGATTCCCACACCATGCTCTGCAGAGGGTCACAAAAAAAACAGCCCAAGCCTCCGAGTTCAGATCGTTTCATGGAAGAGACAAGAAGTTAGGGAGTAAACAGACAAAATGAAGAGCAATGAGTCACAAGGATAAATCAGTAAGAATATGGAAAACTGTCATCTTTAACCAGCATTACTTCTGTACTTGGGAAAAGCCAACGCAGTTTCTCCCTTCCTGTTTCACAAACCCATCCAAGCTCTCCAGAGTCAACAACCACATGGGTAAGGAAGATCTGATCTGACCTGCAGATGGGTCAAGCTACCTGGATTTCCAAAATGGTTTTGCAACAGCTTTCACTAAAGGATTTTAAGGAAACTAAGCTGCCATGGCATAAGGGAGGAAGGTTTTTGCACGGATGAATAAGTAGAAGAAAGGAATAAACAGTCAGTTCTTTGATGGAGGAAGATCCTCAGGAAGTTTTGCTGGGATTTGGGCTCTTCAAAATACTCTCAAAGTATCTGGGAAAGGGAAACAAGCAGCGAAATGGCAAAGGTTGATGATCATAACCCAGTAACTCAGCATGTTACAGATAAGGGCTGACCATGAAGAACTGCAAAAAGACCATACAGGTCTGACTGACTGGATAATAAAATGGCAAATTATATTTTTCCATTGAATCAACCATGGAATATAGTAGAGCTGAAAAACGTTCAGTGGAGGGAAAAAGTTATAATTGGCATCATTATGCTCACGCTCATCCTTTTCTTAACACCTGCAGAAGATGCGAGGCCAGAAATCCTGCCCAGTGGCACTGCAGGAGGTTCCGCTCATCCATTTTATGCCAGGAGCTGCTGCATTTGTCAGGAGTAAACAGGCAGCCGCATCTGGGCTTCCCCACTGAAGGCTTTATCTTGGAGATGGAGTGGCTTTTTCTTTTGCAACTCTTCTGCTTTGTATGAGAAATTGTAACTTGGTTCCAGATGACACATTTTTATCTCTCTCCTAGTTTTTCATGACTCTTCAAAGAAGTCTGGCAGCAATTTGAGACATTCATTAGTCAGTTATTTCTAAAGCATGTTACCAGGATATGATTTTGAGTTGTGTAATGTCTGTGTTTTTCATATACTCCCATAACCTACACTTTAATCAAGAGTTATTTATTACAAGTTTTCTTTAATTCTGGTTTGCCTGCCTCATTTCATTTGGGCTTTTCTTCCAGAAGTCACATTCACACACACACAAAACCACTCAGAAGCTCAGACATTTCAGAATACTTGATTTTATTCCCATTTTTACTTATTAGCTGCTTCAGAGGGGGGGGACAAAAAAAAAAAGAAATACTCACTGACGTAGAGCGAAGGTTGAAAAAACATACCGCTCCAAAAAAGTTCATCTATTAAACCCAACCCTTTGGCCGCAGAGGTTAATGCAGAATTTTGCTCTGGAAAGTGCCTGCGTAGAGGCAGCACCACTAACCTTTCTGTTTCATTTAAAGGATTGACTACACAACTTGGCATCAAATCTTATCCATTCATGAGCATGTTTTCTTCTAACCACCGGCAGCGCAAAGCACCCTGGATCAGAGGGTCAGAGCAAGCTCCCATCTTCTCACACGCCGGTGTCACTGCAAAATTCCTGCAGCCAATTTTGTCGCTCAGATAAAGCCTGTGTACAGTGAGGGCACAATCCCCATTAACACACCCCTGAAAGATGAAGTGGGGGCACAAAACTCTTCGCTTGCACTTACTTCTGATTCGCAAGTGGAAACAGAACCAACTTCATTACAAGCAAAGAAACTTTACACTGATTTTCAAGTCTCTTTGCTGTTCTATAGTTAAGTGACATTGATGAAGCTCACGCCTATTTAAGAGATGCCCCCAAACTACAAGGATGCTCCTTGACACGATTGTCATGTAGCTTCGGCTGAAAACACGGGGCTACACCGACTCTATGGCATGGGATCAGGGCTATGAAAGAGGAAAAGATTCATAAGGCTAACAATCTCTAAATTTAAAAAAAAAAATTACTAAGGACTCAGAATGAAACAGTTAGAAGGGAACAGAAATCATATTTTCGGAATGCGAATGTTCTGAAGAGCACTTGTCCTTTACACATTCAAACCAAAAATTCCCCATCAGTGGTGCCCCAAAGCCACAGTTCCTCCCAAACCCAGTCTTTTGCAAGCTTTAATTTTTCTACTTTAGGCAAAGCTGCAGGGGCAGCTGATACTTCTGCAGCCGAGGGATCGTAGGCAGTTAGAGATTAGCAGGATGCTACTGCTATAAAAAAAATTAGTGGCAAATTACTACTTAAAGTTAACCTTTAACTTCACATTAGCTTTCACTCACTGCCTCACTGGGATAAATGCCAGCAACCTGCATCCCTCAGCATAGATGCTCCACTGTGTAACGGCATGATGTGCTGGCTCTGGCAGCTGGGCCAAAATACAGTCAAGCTCCAGATGCTTGGAAGATTATTTTTGACTTAGTTTATTTCAGCCACCCAGGTTACAACACTGCTACACAAAATTTTACCAATGTGAGGAGAAGTGGCAAGCAGAGAATTTCTTTTGCTGTCATTGTGATAACCAAACTATACTCCTCCCCAGGCTCTCCTTAAATGAATAGGCATCATTGCATTAGCATGTTCAATTTATAGATGAAAAAACCCTACAACAGAAACTCAAGATTATCAATTTGAAGAAGAAAAACCTAGAACCCAACTGATACCCTAAAACCAGTGTGTTCAAGTTTCAGTGACAGAACACGTGTCAAGTCCAGTCCTAATGTAGACGTTTTATTCTAATTAACTCCTATACACTCCTACATTGTCATACCCAAGCACAGCAAAGATATTTTTATTTCCTTGGTTATAGTTGCCTATTTTAAGATGTCAGCCTAAGGAGCCAATGCCACTGAGGGAGTCTACTTGGCCTTCAGTCTAAAGGACATGACCACAAGATGCCCTTCAATTCAAAACTTCTCCCATCCATCCTCTCTTCTGCTAGCTCCAGCTTATTCCCCCTCTCCCTCATGTGTATTCATCCTCAGCCTCATCACTGCATCCCACCTCCTCCTGTCGACCTTTTTCATTCTCGTTTGTATTCCTGCACCTCACTCACTGCCCAGCACTCCCAAACCTATCGTCCTCCTCAGATCTTCACCAAGACCAACTCCTACATACACACACGCATATCTAAATCATCCCAAGACACCAGGGTGCTTTAAGCCTTAATAAAATAAGGCTTTCAACTAACACCTTACTCCCTAGAAGTTAAGGCTGTTCCATAACCACAAAATAGATTTTTGTGTATGTAGAAAAATCCCTGGCTAAAGCATCAGTGTAGACCTAGAAACTTGACAGTTTTAGGAAACAAAGTGCAACTGCAATGGAAAAAAAACACTAGCATCACAGATCTCAGAAAATGTTGCAACAAATAAGCTTAATTCTGAATTTTCTTTGTAGCTCTTTTCTCTTCATGATCTCAGCTGTAATTTCAAGAATTTCAGTTTCCACATCTTTTCTTCTGACCTACTGTATTGGGTTTACGTGGCAAGGTTTTGGTAGTGGGGAGCTGCAGGGATGGCCTCTCTGAGAAAACACCAGAAGCTGCCCCCATGTTGGACAGAACCAGCTCCAGCCAGCTCCCAGATGGACCTGTTGCTGGCCAAAGCTGAGTCCATCACCAATGCTGGTAGTGCCTCTACGATAACATATTTAAGAAAGGGTAAAAAGTGCTGTGCAGCAGCTGGGAGGCAAGAGTGAGAATATGTGAGAGAAACAGCCCTACAGACACAAAGGTCGATGAAGGAGGGGGAGCAGGCGCTCCAGGTGCCAGAGCAGAGATTCCCCTGCAGCCCATGGTGAAGACCATGGTGATGCAGGCTGTGCCTGTGCAGCCCACAGAGGTCCATGGTGGAGCAGATATCCACCCTGCAGCCTGTGGAGGACCCCACACCGGAGGATGTGCCCTGAAGGAAGCTGCAGCCTATGGAGAACCCACGCTGCAGCAGGCTCCTGGCAGGAGCTGCAGCCCATGGAGAGGAGCCCACACTGGAGCAGGTCTTCTGGCAGGACCTGTGATCCCATGGGTACCCATGCTGGAGCAGTCCGTTCCTGAAGGACTGCACTCCATGGAAAGGACCCACATTGGAGAAGTTCACGGAGGACTGTCTCCCATGGGAGGGACCCCATGCTGGAGCAGGGCAAGAGAGTGAGGAGGAAGGAGTGGCAGAGATATGTGATGAACTGACCACAACCCTCATTCCCCGTCCCCCTGCGCCACTTGGGGAAGGAGGTAGAAGAACTGGGAGTGAAGTTGAGCCTGGGAAGAAGGGAGAGGTGGGAAAAGGTGGTTTTAGTTTTGTTTTTATTTCTCACTATCCTGCTTTGCTACAATTAATTCACAATAAATTAATTTCCCCAAGTCAAGTCTGTTTTGCCCGTGATGGCAGCTGGTAAGTGATCTCCCTGTCCTTATCTCAACCTACAAGCTTTTTGTCATATTCTTTCCTCTGGGCCTGCTGAGAAGGGGGAGTGATAGAGTGGCTGGGTGGGCTCCTGGTGGCCAACCAAGGTCAATCCACCACACCCACCAACGAACCACTCTGCCTCTCACATTATGACTTGAAATCTGAACTCCCAGTTGCTAAAATGATCACTTGGTGGATTACACCAAGTTCTCACATCCCCACTTTTGAGTCACCAGTATAACCCCTAAGGCTAAACAGCACATGTCCCCTTCTCCTTTCTTATGATGGCAACATTAAAGCCCTCTGCTCTTCCCTCCACCCTGCAAGGGCTGATTTCTGCCCATCCGTCAGTGGTGATGCCCATCTCGCAGCCTCTCAACTCTGCTTTTTCCTTCTCGTTTTGCACTTCTTTGTGCCTTGCATCCCATCAAAGACGGTACCACAGCTGTTCAAATACCATTTTTGCTATGATCTTCACCAATCACTTTGCTTTTTCATCGATTCTATTCCTACTTGACCAACCATTTATTTGCTAATCCCAATTCAAAGATTTCAGCTCTCACTCCAGAAGGAAGATATACAGTAAACTCCTCCTCTCCCTCCTTCCAACAGCCTCTCTCAGGCCCCATCAATACCAGTGGCTTCTTGCTTCCTAGGATTTCATGACTGGTTTATGCCAAACTAATGAGTGCCTGCCACCGAAGGGGCAGTCACAGAATCAGAGAATGGTTGAGGTTGGAAGGGACCTCTGGAAGTCATCTGGTCCAACCTCTCTGCTGAAGTAGGGCCACCTAGAGCCAGTTGCCTAGGAACATGTCCAGACGGCTTTTGACTACCTCCAAGGATGGAGACTCCACAATCTCTCCGGGCAGCCTGCGCCAGTGCTCCGTCACCATCACAGTCAAAAAGTGTTTCCTTATGTTCAGACGGAACCTCTTGTGTTTCAGTTTGCACCCATTGCCTCTGGTCCTGGCACTGGGCACCACTGGAAAGAGCCTGGCTCCATCCTCTTTCCACCTACCCTGCAGCTATTTACACGCATCGATGAGATCCCCCCCGAGCCTTCTCTTCTCCAGGATGAACAGTCCCTGGTCTCTCAGCCTCTCTTCATATATGAGGTGGTCCAGCCCCTTTGTTATCTTGGCGGCTCTTTGCTGGACTCTCTCCAGTATGTCCACGTCTCTCTCGTACTGGGGAGCCCAGCACTGGACACAGCTCCCTAGCTGTGGTCTCACCAGTGCCGAGTAGACGGGAAGGGTCACCTCCCCTGATCCGCTGGCAACACTCCTCCTAATGCAGCCAGGACACCATTTGCTTTTTTTGCAGCAAGGCCACATTGCTGGCTCATGGTCACTTGGTGTCCACCAGGGCCCCCAGGGCCTTTTCTGCAACCTTGCTTCCCAGCATGGTGGCCCCCAGCATACATTGCTGCATGAAGTTGTTCCTCCCCAGGGGCAGGACATTGCACTTCTCCTTGTTGAACTTCATGAGGCTCCAACTGACCCATTTCTCCAGCCTGCCAAGGTCCCTCTGGATGTCAGCATGACCCTCTGTTTTATCAGGCACTCCTCCCAATTTTGTGTCGTCTGCAAACTCACTGAGGGTACACTCTGCCCCATCATCCAGATCATTAACATAGATGTTGAACAGGATTGAACTTACTACTGACTCCTGGGGTACACCACTAGTTACTGGCCTCCAACTAGACTTCGCACCACTGATCACCACCCTCTGAGCCTGACCATTCAGCCAGTTTTCAAATCCACCTCACTGTCTGTTCATCATCTGCTTCATCAGCATCTCTATGAGGGTTCTATGGAAGACAGCATCAAAAGCCTTACTGAAGCCAAAGTAGACAATATCCACTGCTCTCCCCTCATCTACCAAGGCAATCCTTTCAGCATAGAGGGTTATCTACTCAGTCAAGCATGACCTCCCCTTGGTGATCCGTCCTGATCACCTTCATGTCCTTCAAGTGTCTGGAAACGGTTCCCAGGATTAGTTGATCTGTCACTTCCCCCGGGATTGAGATGAGGCTGACCAGCCTTTACTTCCCTGGATCCCTCTTCCTGCCCCTTTTCAAAAATAGGGGTGACATTTGCTTTCCTCCAACCATCAGGCACCTCTCCCAATCACTGTAATTGTTCAAAGATTATCAAGAGCGGCTTCGCAATGGCATCTGCCAGCTCCCTTAGCACTTGTGCATGCATCCCATCAGGGTTCATAGACTGGCGTATGTCCAGTTTAAGTATTCCCTGACCAATCTCCAGGTCCTTAGATTCCCAAAGGCTGGTCCTGCTAGTAAAGACTGAGGTAAAGGAAGCATTCAGTACTTCAAGCCTCTTCCATGTCCTGTGCCACGAGATCCCCCACCCTATTCAGCAATGGGCCCACATTTTCCCTAGTCTTCCTTTTGCTACTTATCTACTTAGAAAAGCCCTTCTTGTTGCCTTTGACATCCCCCATCAGATTTGATTCCAGGTAGGCTTTGGCTTTTCTACATCATCCCTGCATATTAAGGTAGTGCCTCCACTTTCCTCCCAGGTTACTTTTCCCTGCTTCCACCTTCTGCACACTCCCTTTTTAAGTTTGAGCTTTGCCAAGAGCTTCTTGTTCATCCACGCAAGCATTGTGGTGTTTTTGCATGACTTGCTGTTTGTTGGGATGGACCGCTTGTGAGCGTGGAGGAGGTGGCCCTTTAATATCAACCTTGTTTCTTGGACCTCTCTTCCCTCCAGGGCCTTATCCCATGGGACTGTTTGAAGCAGACCCCTAAAGAGGCCAAAGTTTACTCTCCTGAAGTCCAGTGTTGTAATCTTGATTTTTGTCCTCTGGACCCTGAACTCTACTATCTCATGGTCACTGCATTTGACCTTCACATCCCCAACGAGTCCTTCCTTGTTGCTGAGTATGTGGTCCAGCAGAGCACCTCTCCTCATTGGCTCCTGTATCACTTGGGTCAGGAAGTTATCATTGATGCTCTCCAGGAACCTCCTGGATTGCTTATGCCCTGCTGGGTTGTCCAACTAGCACATATCAGAGTGGCTGAAGTCCCCTGTTAGGACCAGGGTCTGTGAATGTGAGGCCATTTCTAGCTGTCTGTAGAAGGCCTCATTCACTTGTTCTTCCTGGTCAGGTGGCCTATACCAGACATCCACTACAACATCACCCATAATGGTCAGCTCTTTAATCCCGACCCATAAGCTCTCAGTTATCTCCTCACCCATCCCCAGGCAGAGCTCCAGGTACTCCGGCTGCTGCCTCACATAGAGGACAGACAACTCCACCTCCTCATCTTCCCAGCCTGTGCTTCCATCACAACACTCCAGTCATGTGAGCGATCCCACCACATCTCTGTGATGCCAACGAGATCAGAGCCCTGCAACCACACACAGATCTCCAGTTCCTCGTGTTTATTCCCCATGCTGCATTCATTAGCATTAGACACTTCAGAGAGGCATCTCCTCCTCGCACCCTTTCCCCTTACCGGCAGAATTGAGCAGACCACGACCTGGGCCCCTATGGCCCTTGCCCATTGCCCTCCGAGCTCTCCAGTCACTTTTGATACTCTCCTGGTTGCCCTTGGCAGAATCACTGGTGCCCACACAGAAGAACAGAGGAGCAGGAGCCTTCCTTTTGGTACCAGAAGACATCAGCTTCCAGCCTCAGTTTCCATCCTACCTGGGACAAACTCTGCCTCTGTCTCCAGTTGTCCCCTCCTTCTTGCTCTCAGCCATGTCCTGGTCCCCAATTTGTTCCCATGCTCATTCTCCTCTTCCCCAAGCTGGTCTCAGTCCCCAGGGACTGCAGAATCACCAGGGCCAGGCAAGCAAGCATGGCTGGGGAAGGAGGAGAGGGTGGCATTGTCTCCTTGTGTGGCAGCAGATCACACACTGATTTAAGTAGACCACAGAGCCGCACCCTAGCTTTTCTTCCTCCTCAGCCTCTCCTCATCATCATCCCGATGCTCTGTTTTGACCTAAGGGTGCAGGCTCTCACTCCTATCCTGCCACTCATCTCTCTGCGCTCCCAGCAATCCCTGCCTGGAGCTCCATTCCCTCAACATGCTTTCATCATAACATCCTCCATCCCTTTGCTTCTACAAAATCCAGAGGGAAAATTTCCATATAAAACAAACTCCACCCTCATGAGTGCCCGAGAACTGCATTAATCACCCTTGGTTTGTGAGAGGGAGAAAGCAGTGTTTTATGGGGCCAAGAGAATTTTTGTTGATGTTCAATCCTCTTGTTTTCTAAATTAAAACATGAACGGGGAGGGGGCGGGGGGGGCACAGAATGACAGAAAAATAGCAAAGATATGGCTGCTGCCTTTCTTGCTTGCTACTTTGCTGCTGGGAAATTACCAGTCCTACTAGCTTCTGGCAAGTTTTAGCCTATAAATTATAAAGCATTGATTTAAGAGGGGGAAGGATGAAGAAAGAGAAAAGGCAGCAATAAAATTGCTTTTAAATAACTCCAGTGTAGGTGGTGCGTAAACAGGATACATCACGACTCCCTGAAAAATTCTTATTGGACAAATAAAGGGCAACAGAAGAAGAAAAAGAGGGAGGAGAACAAAAGCATGAAGGTGCAAGAAAATTCAGAGGTCCTTAGTTTACATTTTGTACTTTATTCAATTTCTTAGCCTACCTCAGTGGATTTTGGGTGGTCAAGTCCGGGGCGGGGGTGAAGTATGAAACATCTCTGGTTACCAGTAGACGGACAATTATGCCCAAGAGGGTCAGGAAGTACTTTGAATTCTTGCACGTGTTATTGTGCGCTGGTCTGTCCTTGCCAAAAAAATAAATAAGCTCCATCTCAAAACCACTTTGTGTCTTTTGTTTATTACTTCTGCTGCAAACCTCTTCCAGAATTCACTCCTCTGATGATTACAGACCCTCCTCTATTTTTCCATGTAAATCTATTTCAGTCTGTTCTTGCATCATTGTTGCCCCTAAATTTAAAAGCTCTTTTCTATAAACATCACACGGGATACAGTGTGTCTTCTGTATCCACTCTCACTCTTTAAGGAAAAGCACATCTAAAATGAAGGCACCAGGAGCTGCATGGGGTTTATTCATCTCCGGTAATTTGAACCCAGCCCTGAAAAGGCTACAAAAAAAACCTGTCTGATGCCAACAAACTACCCAGGGTGATCCCTGCAAGTACAGGAAGCACTTCTTTTTTGCAGATTTAGTTTCTGGTGGGAAAAAAGTGCCACAACCCTCACCTTAATACTGTGTCTACTACAGTACTGAAGGAGACCCACCCTAATTTACCAGATCTTTGCCAAGCTGAACTCATAAAGGTTTTTTAATTTCCCCTCAAGAGATCATCTTTCTATTTCTCTGGTCATTCTTCCCTCACTTACTCCATTTTATCCCTGATAAACAAAACAATACACTCTTCTCCAGCCAGGTCATTTCTAGCAGTGACAGGGAACATTAACGCAACCCTGACTGGTACTGCAGGTTAACATAAATCCCCTACACAACTGTCATCTTGGTCTTTCAGAGTCTTCTTGTGACCAAATATATGCATCCTGCTTTTCAGTTGCTTCATCCCATTCCTACTTGGTCTTCAAGATCATCTAGGTCCTCCTGAAAAATATTCCCAAATTTCCATGATTTCTTACTCTGTTGGTTCAGCAAATTTTATCTACACATTCATCCTTCAAGGTCCTTAATACGAACATTAACTGCAGATGTATCCTAAAGCCATCCCTTGGGAGGTCTTACAACCAACCTGTCCCCAGTTGCAGTTACCTCCCTTTTATCCGATTCTGCTCCAACCTCATAATTCAGCTTCTCCAGTACAGCCATTCCTCACATGGCACTCTTAACAACCATCCCATTGAAGGTCAAGAATATTAGGATCTATCTATTTCTCTACTCCAAAAAGAAATTATAGAAGATGCATATCAGATTAATTTGGCATGAACTGCACTTATTTAATCATACCGTCCCCCCCCCCCCNCAGAAGTTACACAAAACATCTGCTACCACCTTTTGAACATCTGGACAAGCATAATGCCTACATGCAGCACAGCTTCTAGTTTGAACAAAATCCAACCTATCAGATATTCAAATTCACATACTGCTTTCTTCTTGCAGTTCTGCACTTGAAAAGCAGTAAACCGATCCCATCAAGTGACTCGATTCACAAGCTTGCAAAAATTGCAAAATTGGCCTCACTAGTCTCCAAAAAAGTAACTGTGATCCATTAAGATGATCTACTCAAAACATACATCCAGTAAATCCAGTTCTTTCTGTTTCTGAAGTGGATTAGCTCACAATTCACAAAGCCTATATCCTCGCTGCAAGCTATAGAGATCCCAACATGGTATTTGGCTGAGACGAACTGCCTTAGTCTTATGCATATTCTATATAAAAATAAGCCAGGTGGGACTTCCCTGCTGTACTTCGAACAACTGCAATCATATAGCCGCTGCAAGTCTAAAGTGTAACATTAAGGTCAAGCTCTCAGTCATTTTTCTAAAGGTCTTTCCATTCCACCTTCTCAACAACAGCACTGTCCCCCTCTCTTCCTCTCACTTGCTCCAAATATCCTCCTTTCCCTGCTGTCCAGACCACATCCATATCTTTCTTCCTTCCTCCAAAACAACTGTGACCGAGCCATGTCATTCTTATTTTGGCCACACCTAGGAAACTCATTTACCTGTCATCAGTCCTATTAATACGGACTTCACCCGTGCATCATTTCCCTTATACATCCATCTATCCTTCTCAAGAATTCCTATTTTGAGGACAATCTGGTACCAGGCATCTGAATAGTCAGATGATAAGCTTTAGGCCATAATACAGTGGGGACCTGCCCCGCTATTTCTTGAAGCTCTTTAAAACACATAAGTCAAGCCATAGCTTTATGTAGAAAATATTAAGATACTCCATACTTTCTCAAGGAGGTATGGCAAAGAGTTCATGTCTGAATTCTGGGATTGTGTAAGAAATTAAAAAATAAAAAAATTTCCAAAATACTAGAGTGCGATTTTTTGTTAGCTTTAAGAAATTATGACAATTTCTCCCCCCCACTCCATACAGTCACTTCTAAACCAACATTTCAGTACAGTGAGAAAAACATCAGGTATGGAGGAAGAAACACACACTGTTTTTTTGCTCAAATGCACAAAATTGTGATAAATACTAGATAATCAGTCTCTTGAGATTTGGGGATGCGGTTCATGTCTGAGCTTGCCCACTACTTTTAATACCACCTCTGCGTCCTGGCAGATTGTCCTGCAACAGCAGCATGCTCCAGATCAAGCACGGGTAAATGACTACTGGTCGTGTACCCTTTTTTTTTTTAATTAGAAGTACCAGTATATAAATCAACACCTTCTGCCATGTGGACGTAGTGGTTTTGATCCACTACTGGGGGCACTTAAAAGAGTAGTTATGTTGAACACAGGTGTTACACCGATGCCTTCCTCAGCAACAAAATTTCTACCACCGCCCCAAAAAACAAGTGACCTGGCACAACTCTGGAGATGGAAAACAGAGTGAGAGCAAGCAAAGAAGAGGACAGGAATATTTTCCAACCACTTCTACCACCTAAGAAAGTGTTTGTGAAATCAGTCACTTGATCATCTCCAGCTCCTACCAACATTCCTCTTTTTTCTGACCGAAATAAAAATAGCAACCCAAGAAATCAGCTTCATTAATGCGGAGTCAGGGATATCCACAGCATCTTCTCACAATGGGTTCGGCTGGTTGTTGTTTTCCTATTTCAGGAGCTTCAACAGCCTTACCTATGTCCTTCTCACACCTTGTTTAATATCGGACTTGCTTACATTCATTAACACCCCTGACATGCAAAACCGTCAGCTTCTCATGCGTCATTACTGATGGGAGCTACACAGTGTGCTACCCAAGTGAGACACACGATGTCAAGGCAATCCATGCCTTTTCCCTTGGACCGCTCAGAGAAGCTGAGCATGGTACCCATCTACTGCAGGGACCCCTATGAGACCACCGAATTTCACCCATCCTTTTACCTCTCAGCCCAGTGACACCAAATATCCTGGGTACTGCTAGAGGGCAGAGGGATGGTTTCCATTAGCTACTGCTAAATCTGGAGGCACACAATTACAGGCATATGGGCACAAACTCTTATTTCCTTTAGAAATGTAATGTTTTGCTGAAACAGATGTTCCGGGAACAACAAGGAGCACCACTGGGCAGTCTGGAGGACAGCAGATACAGTAGAAAAGGAGCAATGCATGCATCCTGTTGAGTATAAGCATGGGAAGATCAAACAGGAAGGAGATGGTTTTACAAGCTCTAACGTTGCCTCTTTTTCCAGTTTTTCAACACTTCTATTCAGAAAAATACTACAAAAATAGTCTCACATCTAGCAGACCTAACTTGAAGCAAGAGGCTTAAACTCTTTTCTTGGTTAAGTTACAGAATAAATTATTTGATTACAAGCTAAAAATAGTTACTATCAGACATTCCTTCCCTCTTTAAGGAGCTCTTGAATTGATAATCCCACAGCAAAAATAGGAAATACATTTTTAATGCGACTGATTAACATTTTAGCTCACTTTGGAGCATGCACTGTATCCCTTCACCTGAAGGTTTTAATTCCAGACTGCTGACATTTCCTAAAAATGCATTACAGTTGAAAAATAAGTTACGATGTTGACAGAGTGCAGTGCTCATTGGTCTGCCTCAGGCAAGAAACCCGATTACGAGGCCGTGCTGATCCCTTCTGGCCTCACCATTTTTCACGACATAAAAGCCATTCAGCCATAATCTATCTTTTTTGCTGCTGCTGAATTTAAGAGAAAGATAACAAAGCATCTAAACTGGACCACAGTGACCTCAATACTCCTGCAAGCCATTTAACAAGCAAAGGGAGGCTCTGGAGCATGCAGGTACTACGACCACCATGGCAGAAAATGGCAGTCATCTCCCCGAATGTGTTGTGTTGGCATAGAGTCCTTGTTCATGGAGCTTGTGGAAGAGACTGCACTGGGAGCCTACCAGCTCTGCTGGCAGCCAGACCGACATGGAAAGCTTTCACCTCATCTAAAGAGATGAGAAAGGATTCCTCCTCCTGTTCAACTTCAGGTTGGTTTATACTTGAACAGGGTTGACTGTATCTTCCAAAATAAAAAACATAAACAAAGCATATGGTCTTGGTACACAATGAAGAGCATCTGCTCCTCTTCATCAGTAGAGACCCAAGCTGGAGTTTCAAAGGGGATTCAGACCCTCCATCTGCACCTATGAGGGAGGTCCATGAAGGCGGTGGAGACCCGAGCAGGGCAGCACTGGAGCAAGGCAGGAAGACACTCACAAGGCTCCTGAGCCCTCCTATGGAAACGTGGCACCAACTCTTCCCTCTCCCACCCGAAGGACAAAAATAGCCAAAACCGTCCTTCCACCCGACATACTGCACTGCTCACATCTCAGCCAGTCCTGTCCCAATATACACTTTACCACGCTAACAGTAAAAATAGCACCCGATGTTCAAAGTGTTACACGGCAGATTTTGGCACAAGTTCCAGGAAAAGTAAAATTAAATTGTGTCAGATCTCCTCTAGCCACGCTTAGAGCACAAAAACCTGTTTCAGGTAACGTTCCACTGGTCTTCCCCTACAGTGCTCCTACACACCTCATCCAAGTGATCTTTGATCTCCAACACCTTCCTTTGATGCTCAAGGATCTCCATAGTCTCCTTACTACCCTCTTTTTGTTGGCAAAGGGTAAATAGAGGGCAAGCAAGCAATGCTAAACATCTTTTCATGTGCACACGTCTGGGCTCGTGGGTATCCCAAATCCTCCCCACAAGCACATTTTTAGGCAAAGTGACTCATTTGCCCCTACGATGCCTATTTTTTTCCCTAGAGGACAATCTCTTTAAACTCAGAGAGATTTAACTAATAACATTAAAACAATGACTTACCAGTCTCTCATTATCTTCTGAGGTTCTCTGGTAATGAGCTGCTAAAGCAACGTAATCCTGCGCCTGCTTGTTACACTCTAAACACTTAAGTCCATGACGGATTAGTCTCAATGGGTCTGTATAGAGAGGCAAGGCTGGCTGAGTGTTAGCAGAAATTCCTACCCCACCTCCTGAAGCAGCACTGGGCTTATGTGAAGGAGAGGGCGAGTGCAAAGTCTGAGGAGCCAGAGAGGCCAAAGAGCTTGTAGGAGAAGGTGAAAACATTTGGTCTAAGGAAATAGGTTTCATTAGCAGCTGAGAGCACTGCATCATAAATCCTTTGCTCTTATGATCTCTTGCATGTTTAAGCAAGCTACACTTATTAAAAAAAAGTAGCATAGTCGAACACTGAGTGCACATGACTTCAATATGAACGCTTCGTCTACTATAGTGTTGAGTCAGGCTTTTCTCTAAGGCAAATGAGTCCCCACATTCCAGGCAACAATACCCAGAGGCAGGTAAATTAATACTGGTGTCAGGTGGAGGGGTAAGGTTTGGAGTATATATTGGCACTGGATTGGCACTGTGTAGTACTTTATTAAACGCCTCCACGATGACAGGAGCAGCTTTCTTGACTTGGTGCACCAGCGGCACAGACATCTGTGTCACCTGAGGCTGATTTCGCCTCTGTGCGGATGACTTCGCCGTAACAGAAGCAGCAACGCTATGCGGGACTAAGTTGAGATTTGCCAAGTGCACAGCTTTGGGAAGAAGGCTGGAGGTGGTCACACTGGACGACTGCATCATGCTACCCTGCTGCTGCCTCTTAACACCTACTTTTATGGCACCGCCGCCGCAGTTTGGCAGTGGAGATAAGGACACAGCACACGTGCTGTTTGCAGCAATATCTGTTTTCATACCGTCTGCGTAAGGACTCAAGACATTTGACAGCTGGAGAGCCACAGCAGCCCCGTTCTTGGTTGAATTCTTGTTAGCCTCACTTTCCATAACTGCACTGGTGTCAGGGGATGGGAAAGATTTGATAAACTCTTCAGCAGATGAGGATTCCACAGGCGACTCTTCTGAAGATTTGCCTAACTCATCGTTTTCTGGCAAAATTCTAGTTACAGTTCTTTTAATTTCACCAGAGGATGTCTTGATAGTCTTTATTCTAACTTTGGGAATAGCTGGTGGAGAGCCGGCTGCCATGGAAGGAGAGCCTTTCCCACTGCTGTCACTGCACACACTTCGAGGACTCTCAGGCTGCTTGCCGGCCTTCCTTACCACCTCTAAGGGGCTTCGGGGACTCTTTGGCGACTTGGGCATTTTTGGACTTCCCTTCGTCCCGTCTTTAAAAGGACCAGGTTCCTTGGTAAGGTTTGGCTGATCGCCTTTTGGAATACACGCAACCTTTTTGGCCTGAAGAGCTACTAATGCTGCCACGCAGGATGACAACTTTGAATGAGTCGGCTTTAACCTCTGGCGAGGCGGTACCGATGAAGACATGTTCAGCTCAGGCACAGACCCTTTACTTTCTCCTAAATTATTGTGAGGGAGGTCTCCAAACACCAAGCCCTCTCCAAGAAAGCTACTGGTATCTACCAAGTCCTTGCTTGACTCCACAAACCTCTCTGTTGCTTTGCCTTGTTCTCTCCTGCTCATTTCCAGCCTACTCTCTGGCTGGCAGTGGATTTCCATCTTTTGTTCCTTTTTACAGTATTGATCAAACATGCTTAATTCAGGCTCTGGTACCTTCCTAAGGTGATCTAGTACTGAAGCTCCTGTCGGTATATACATTGAAGGTGGTGGAAAATATGGAGTTTGGGCATGTTTGGGTTTATCACCAATACTGTTCTCTTTGAACGCATCCTCTGGTTCAGGGCTGGAAATTGGGCTAAACTGACTAAATGTTGGCAAAGGCTCCAACTTGGACTGGTCCAGTTTATCAGAGTAACTTCTTGAGCTGTCACCATTAATAAAAGTTGACTCAAACTTGCCATAATTATGCACTAAAGTGTGAGCCTCCAATGGCAGATCAGATCCACGAAACCCATTGTGTAGCAGACCAGTCCCAAGGTGATTCCCCTCCTTTTCTGCTTCAAAGGACTCCTGGCGACTCGTGTTCTTCACTATCACGCTCACAACAGGAGCATCAGAGGGAGGCAAAGAGTGGGATAAGGACGCATTCTCCTCTATGCAGATTCCCGATGACTTCAGGTGATTCTCGTTCTCCTCCCCAGTTGATGGGATGGTCTCCTTAGCATCAAGGCTAGTTGGATCGGGGATGTCAAAAGCAGCCAAAAGGTCATCAAAGTCTGGGGTTTTCATGTCCCCCATGATGAAAGCTACAATTAAAAGCAAAAAAATACTTTGTCAGGTACATTTCCCCCAAGGACAAACTTTGTAAGAGTCATTTGCATAAACACCTTACGTGACAAAAACCACAACTGCCCAAAACACTAATACAGCAGGGTACAAAGGCTAGAAACATCTGTGGCAGACACTTCAGATTCCATTTTAACTATTCCAAGATTGACTGTTTACACACAGAAATATTAGCCCAGCTTTTTCAACATAGCTTTCAACACAACAGTGCTGTGTTGCAGGGCATCGCGGGGAAGGAACCTCTCCTGCCCTAGCTGTGCCTGGAGGATCAGCAAAAGCTCAGGTCCAATCCTGCTTGAGCTGGTAGGGGCAGGTGACAAGTGACAGGAGCTGTTCACTCCTGTCCTGCAACACAATCCGCCCTCTCCAGGTTGTGGGCAGAGCTGCTCTTGGTGCTTCAAGCAACGTGGTGGGAGACAGCATCCCCTTCTCCCAGGGTCCCCGAGAACAGAGCTGGTTCAAACATGACCTTTTAAATGACACCCAAGCTCACGCAGGGGATACCTTTTCAACTTGTCAGATGCATCACTACTTCAAAAACAGCCATCATGAGCCTCAACAGAAAAGATTCAGAAGTACATTACTACAGGGTTTCTTTTTTGTTTGGTTGCAATTTTTTTCTACATTTAATGGGCGATGATCACTGCCTATTTCTCAACAGACTGTCACATCTGAAGAATTCAGTCCTCCTTCAAGGAAAAAAGCCACGAGTGAACAAGTGGCCCAAGAGAAACAGGCCTGAAAAGCAAGATGACTCCCTACCCAGAGCAATTTAAATAATAGAATTCTTCAGTAAATATTTCAATACAGCAGCTCAAAGCACAGTAAACCAAGCAGCGTTTATCTGAAATAGGGGCAATCCTTAATTAGGTAACGATGAGAGGCAAAACTGCCCAAAGACAGAATAAAGGATCGTACCCAAATCATAACAAGAAATGGTGTTCCCAGCCAGCTCTCTCTTTATAAGCCCTCCAGAAAGGAAGTGGAGACTTAGGTGCTCACCGCAGAGACCTACGACAGCAATAATCAAGCTCTGACGAGATGCATAATCAAAACTGACAGCACAGAATTATTTGAACATTTGAGTTCACTACTGCCAGGGATACTGGTTTTCCCCTGTTTAATCAAAATATTTTTCAAGTTGGTGCAATATATAGACTTCCCAAATATTTAATAAGCCATTCTTCTAAGATATGTTCCATTTAAACCCCAACTTTATGTGAAATGATGTATCCTGCATGCACGGGAGGGAAAAAACCCAAACAGCATCAACTGAACTAGCAGAACACCAGTTCCCACTTGGCAAGGAGTACCCACAGGCAAGGTAAGTTCTGCTACACTCACCTGACTTGGGCTGCATCAGTGCTGCCAAAGCCAGTGGAGACTGAGAGGGTGGCAAGAGCCCAGGAGAAGGGGGAAGAGCTGGGAGCAGAGGTGCAGGCAGAGAGGAGGACCCTGGGACAAGGCGGAGGGAGAGGAAGAAGCTGTCTGACACATTCCCAAAAGGCCACTGATTTAAGGCTGCTTTCATTATTTACAATTGGGTTTAAAAGTTTGTCAAGCATCACATTAAAACCAAACAAAATGCAACCCTTCCTGCCACACTGCGGATACGGGGAACAATTTACAGAGCTGGGCTGGGAGAAATGACTTCAGCATGGAACAAGAAGACATACTGGTCTTTGAGCTTTAGTTCAGCTGTGCCTACAGACAAGCCCGGGAGGTGTTACTTCAGTTAATCTACTGCAAAACATTCTGTGGAGATTTACTTGGCTTAAGAGTGGCTCACTGTGGTTCAGCTTAAACTTCCTCTCATTCTTAAATTAAACCACAAATGTGAATGTCCACAGAGGGCTGTGCAATAATTTACAACTGCATCCCTCCGCAAGGTAGGGCAGCTGTGCATTGAGTCCCTGGAAGCCCAGAAGGCTATCCATGTGCTTCAAATCACCAGCACTTGATAAGGACTTTTGAAACATTGCAAATTACTGCAGTTGGCAGAGTGTGCACCTGAAACTTTCCCTTCTTTTGGGTGGGAAAACTTGTGCCAGCTGGGAGAGAGCTAGGCACCACTCGGCTCCCAAAATTTCTGGCACACAAATCCTTCCGCAAGAAAGACATTTCATCCATAATCTGGAATGCTCAAGTTTTATATACAGAAAAATGAGCCTACCAGTCACTCTGGACTTTTCCGTTCTCATTCTTGAACATCTATGCACATCTTCAGACATGGCAGTGTTTTAAAATACAAACCAAAATAAATCCAAGGTACCTGCAGCATTACAAAATACGCTTTTCTTGGAAGAAACCTTGCATTTTCAGAAGATTTTGTGTACATCTTTTGAGTCCTATAAAAGACTAGTTTATGCTTTTTGCTATTATGATAGCACAAATCTCTACTCAAGTATTTCTCCACAAAATTGCATCTTAAACTTGTTATACATGAAGCTACAATTTCTCAAAATAAAGCAAAACTGGACTCGGATTCTAGAGAAGACCAAGTAAGTATCTTGCTGATAGAAGTGATTTTTAAATGACATAAATTTAAAATTTTGATGAAGCACCATTTATTTCTGTTCTCAGATAACAAACAGATAAAGTATACTAAAGGAAATTATATCAAAGCCTCCTGCAAACTGGCTTGTGAGGGAAGCTGAAAATAAAGATCTCCATCCTTCTTGTGCAAAGGACTTGCCTTAGAACCCAAGCTTGGAATCCAATTTTCTCTCTCTGCTTGCCTATGAAAACATGGAGGTTGAGATTTGCAAAGCAACAGAAGAGGTGAATAAAATGAGCAAAGAAGGACTTGCTGAGTAGAATGCCTGTATTCCAATGCGCAAAACCAACCTCAGAATAGCACGTTTCTCCAGGAAGCAGGGAACCTAGAAGCCTAATATCCATCCAAAAAAACCCTGCGAACTTACTCGAGGCAGTATATCAAACCCCAGGGCCTTCTGCTGTGGCTAAGCTTCAAAACTCTGCAGTCGGGTAGTGATACCGCAGGACCAGCGTCCCACACACACCATACAAACCTTTCGCTAGTGTTGCTATTCCTGGGGACTTTTGGAGATCTGCAGTAACTCCTGTGCAGCTTTCACACCAGTGTGTACCATGCTGTTCAAGGAGGAGGTTCAAGATTGCCACCTAATAGGAAAGCATAAAAACACAATTACACCAAGGTTAAATAATAAAGGAAAATAATAATAATGAATATTGATAAATCTGCAAAACAACAACAAGGTACAAGGGAAAACATCTGCCAAGGGCTGCTCTCATGGGTCCAGAATAGGCAGGCATCTCCTGGAGGGGATACAGGAGGGAGGCGGACAGTGATTGCCTGCCAAGGGAATACTTTGGGAAGGCAGGGATGTCAGGAGCCCGGGCTGAGGAAGCATGGGGAGCATACACCAGCTGGCAGCAGGTGAGGTGGCCCAGCCTGCCGAGGGAAGCAGCCACCCAGGGCCTGTCAGGACTGTAGGGAGGGTATGGGAACAGCGAAACCGCAGCTGCTGGAGGACCAAACCTGAGGCTTCAAACAGCAGACGGGACCCAGTGTTTTAACACGCATTAAAGTTTCAGGAGCCCTGTACGGGAATGTGGCGCGTCCCGGGTTAACGGTGCAAGGGGTCCGGTGGGCTTGGGGGTCGCCCGGCCCGCGGCAGCCCCACCGCCACCCCTCCGCCCTGGTCCATGCCGTCCCCACGCGCGACCCACCCGAGATAAAGGCCCGGGGGCCTCCCCGGACCACCCCACCGCCCCGCCGCTGCCCGTGCCCTGCCGCCCGCCCCCGCGCTGACAGCCCGGCGCGGCCTC
>VYZW01051976.1:128094-173217 GCA_013401315.1 Balaeniceps rex
CCGGGCCGGGGCACGGCGGACCGCCCCCCCCGCCCGCGCCGGGCTCGCGGCGGCGCCGTGAGCCTCCGCCTCGGCCATGGCTTTCCCCGCCCCGCAGGGCCCTGCGGGCAGCCCGTGCTGGCACCTACGTCGCCCAGGGCGGGGAGTCGGCGGAGCCTCGCCAGCGGCCACCCCGGGTGTGTGTCCCGCTCGCCGGCCCGGCCCCGTGCCCACCGCCCCCTCAGGGGTGGCTCCTGCCGCCCTGACAGTAGGCGCCCCACGGGCTCCTCACGCCCGCGCCTGGGGTGCCGCGCTTCGCCATTTTAAACGTTTTCTCACCAAAGGCTGTTTTCTAGAAAGGCACCCGCTGCTAATTACTACTTCTTGTCTTTTAACTCCTTCCTCATTGTGTCCCACATCAAAACTGTTGTGATTTTGCTTATGTTTAGATTAATTGACCTGGTATTAATCACTTTCTTTTCACAAACGTGTGGATGGTGTTAGATTTTTGCCCCCCCAGCCCTATGGAGCTGGCATAGGCTGTTAGTATTTATTGACTGTTGATGCTAATTGCTTGGCGTCTTCCTTAGCTGATAAAACTCCTGGGTATGCACTATAAAAAAAAAAATAGTTAAAAAAAATGTAATGGTTTGTTCATAACATCTTCTATAGTAACGCATTCAGAAGTGGTGGTGAGGCCACCCCTGGAGAGCTGCGTCCTGTGCTGGGCTCACCACTACAAGAGAGACCGGAGAGTCCAGCAAAGGCAACAGGCACAAACTGAAACACAGGAGGTTCCCTCTGAACATCAGGAAACACTTTTTCATTCTGAGGGTGACCGAGCACTGGCGCAGGTTGCCCAGAGAGGTTGTTAGGTCTGCCTCCTTGGAGGTGTTCAAAAGCCGTCTGGATTTCCTGGGCAGCTGGCTCTAAGTGGCCCTGCTTGAGGTTGGACCATGTGACCTCTGGAAGTTCCTTCCAACCTCAGCCACTCTGTGATGCTGTGAAGCATTTTGTGTTCAGGTATGAATAAGTCACCCTCCCATCATAATAAAAGACAAGTATTTCTTGAGTTTGTCTTTCCTGTGACATTTTTACCATCTATATCTGGTACTGGACGTACAGCATTGTTCATACCACATTTGTTTCTCATCTAGTTAAATAATTATTTTTTTCCTTGTCTTCTGTCCTATGGGCAAAATATTTCTTCTTTTTTTATTGACACTCATAGCTTCACTTCCTTCATTTCTCACTTGGTGTCATCACCCTTCTCCTTTTGGAGGTGATGGCCAGTCCCTCAAGACCAACAAAAGGGCAAAGGAAGTCATGCAGAGAAAACACTTTCAATATCATGACTGTTACCTGTATTTTTAGCATGTCTCTATGAAAAGCTGCTCAGAAGCTGTAAGTTGTATCTAGTAAGAGAGCTGACATTTCTTACACAGTTTATAAAGATCTGCCAGAGCCCTGAACAAGTTGTGGCTTGCAGGAAAGCCACTATAATTTGAAGGATTGTGCTAATCAAGAAATATAATGCCAATGGGAATTTAGCTCCATCCCAGGTGGCCAAGGAGGAGAGGCAGCCCTAGAATGGCTGAATGGGAAGCTACATTCCCCTCCTCAAGACAGCAGAGACACAAAAAGGGCTAAGGAGAATCTATATTCTTCTGTACTTTAAAACTTGACAAATCTGGAAATAAAAAATTTTCCTCTGGTTTTTTTTGAGGTTTAAATTGGTCCCTTTATGCTCATTTTGTGATCTGAGCTAGAGGATTTGATGTGGTAGAGACGAAAGCCACAGGTCTAAAGGAGATGCTGTTACAAAGCAGCCCTCTGCACTTGGGACGTGCCAAGGCTGGAGCAGGGAGCAGCATCGGTGGGAATGCCTATGTCCTGGTGGCACCTTGGTGAGGGAAGCCACTGGATGAAATACTCAAACGATGTTCAGCTGCATCTGAGATCTCCACTTTTAATTCTCCCTCCTGCTTGGGGTTGTTGGTGATTGCTTTTTAGCTGGGGGAAACTGGTTCTTCCCAGGTGCTGGCTATGTTGGAGGGTGTGTGTGTGCCTATGTAGGCAGATGGGCTGGCAAGTACGGTGAGACCCATTTTATTTATACATAACAAATGTAATAAAGTCTTGAGGACTCATGCCTAGGCAACTGTCAGTTTTCAAATCAGTGATTAATTTGTTTCTGTCAGAGCTTGGTGTTATAGAGAATTACCTTGAGCTGGTTGCAAAACTTGCGCATTACAAAACTATAATTAATGTTTCAGAAACTCCAGGGAAGGTTTATTATTGGCAGGGTGAGAATGAATCTCCAGACACAAACATTCCTCTAAGATAACAGTGTAGCCTTCGGTGTTATCTACACAAAAAAAAATCAGTGTAACTTAAATCAGGGTAATTAATTACACAGTTGTCATCGGTATACATTTAAAACCATTTACACCTTTCACTCTGGGTTTTTGGTCTTCCTGACTCCCAGGGCATGCCCTCTGCATTGCCCGAAACAGATTTTTCTCCCCCTTTTTGCTTCTTGACACATACACCAATGAGCTGACATCTCTTCAATGAAGATCCCCCTATACAACCACTGATCCACCGTGAACATGGAAAAAACTTGCCCTTACTCCACACCCTTGCTCAAGGCAGCTTGTTGTCAGTGGTCGTGGTACTCACTTGCAATGATGGAGACCTGACCTTAAGTTCCTGTGTCAAATCAAAAAGAACGAAGCTGTGCGTCCCAGTGAGTTTGGGAATAGGAATAAGAACCCTAATTTGGCAAAATCCTGTTAGAGAAAAAGTATTTTGTGCCCTGCCATGCTTCTGATTCCCCTTTAGTGGAGTTGGAGATGTGATGAGATAGACCGATTTCTTGCAGGGAGGTTGTAGTCAAAGGCTGCTGGAATGGCAAGGATGCACATTTCCCCTATCGGCTTACTCTAGCACAATAGCAAAACCATTTTACTACTTGACTAGAAAACTGGGAGAATAACTTCCAGACAGCCAATTTTCTTCACCCATGAGAACTGCAGGCTCTGGTGCGGTACAGACAAGCTCCAAGGTCTGGGCAAGCAAGGACTCTTTGTGCAATCCTCTGTGCCAGCAGCGGAGATGGTGCAAAGCCCTGGGCTTTGTATTGGTTTGCCCGAGTAGTGCTGATGCAACTGCTTGCGGGGCTCTGCACCTGATTGCTGAACGTGAGCCAGGTTCACAGTGACCCCCTTCTTCTCAAGTTGGCTCCAGATGGGCTCACTCCCATGCTCCATAGCAAGAGGACCTTCTCAAGATGGTTCTCCTGCTGAAGAAATGTTTCATGTGACTGCAGCCCTGGGCTTAGCCTTGGGACTGGGGTGGCTGGGGGACACACTGGTTTCCCCATACATTTCCCACGGTGACAATGCTAGTTTGAGCTGTTCTTGCCTTTGTGCCTCCAGCCCCATGTGATGGCAGCGGGACCGCTCTGTGAACCAGAGAGCTCTGATCCAGGCTTTCTAAACCTCTTTGGGGAAGAAATTAAACTACATTACTTCCCTCATCAGCTTACACATAGTCCCACAAGCGGTCTTGTGGGCAAAAATGAAGACTGGGGTAGTTGGCTCCCTGGTGGGAGCCAGCCAGAGGGAGAGCTGCTGGGGCAGAAAGACCAGCGGCATCAAGCCACAGCCCACATTGCTCCTGGAAACTCTCCTGAACTTTGCTAGAAAGTTTAACCAAAGCTTGAGAAAACTGCAAGAAGAATAATTCTGTGATGGTTCTCTGTTCTAAACTGCCTGTAGCACCCTCCCAGCAATTTCAATGCAGTTGTACCTTGAAAAGCCTCACCAAGAAAGCTCAAGAGATTGCTTTACACATTACATTCATGAAAAGAGAAATAGTAATGTAGGTGCAGGCACAAAGTTTGTGTTGCAGGCGTAGCTGAGGGGTAAGTAGGATGTTCTGGGCTTGGTGGTAGCCATTGTGTAGTCCCATAGTTTGGCCAACACATTGAACTGCAACAGGGTGGTCCAGTGTGGGCAGGCTCAGTCCCAGACTGGGCTTTCTGCATAAAGCCTTTTCTTCAATTAGTTTCTCCAATTAAGCTTAATAGTAAAATGTTTACATCAAACAGAGGTACCCCAGAAACCCTAACAGTCTGCCCTTTTGCTCCATCCTGACCCTCTCGAGATGGATCTGTTGGGGAAGCAGAGCTTGTGTCTGTATGTTACATGGTTATGCCTTTGCTTATAACAAACTCTATTTTTTTTTTCCTACAGGAGGAACAGGTAGTCAATACAACCAGGTTTGAAGGTAATGCAGGAAACAAAAGGTGAGTAGATGAAATGCACTGCATGCAAATTATCTCATATAGCTAGAAGAGTAATTTAGGAAAATGAATGACTATGTTTCCAGGTGTCAAACAAGGATTAAGTGCAATGTAGCCCCAAAATGAGGTGCAGGATTTTCGCTTTCTGTGCAAATGCGTTGATAATCCTAAAGTGAATCTGACACTTCTGGCATCATCCAGTGGCTGGAAAGTTTTCATACTTAAAATGCTAAAATTGGCATCATGTACAGAAGCTAATTTCAGCGCTACAGTAAGAATAAAATAGCTCAGAAATGAGGGCTTCTGTTACACAGCCCCACTGACCGTGCCATTTCTGCCCTGGCCCGTACATACCTGAGCACCCATCTTGTGCTTCTTGGCGTTGAAATGATCTCAGACACTTTCCCAGGTGCTCACAGGAGACTTGCTGATCTTCCCCAGAGCACAGTGGAAAGGCCGCTGGGGACTATGAGGCATCTGAGCAATTTAATCTGCAGCTGGGTGGCACGCTGGGCGGTTCCAGCCAGGGGCGGAGTGGCACATGTTGAGGCTTTATCCCACAGCCTGTGCTGAGGAGCACGGCCAGATTTTAAACTGTACCCAATCTGGGGTGGAGGCTTTTCTTCATAGCTAGGGACAAGAGAATAGCTAGCAACCAAAGGATTTTTCTTCTTGCTTTCCAAACATTGCGAGTTCCTAGGAATCCCAAAGATGAGGCAAAAAGTCCTCCATGTTTGATCTCTGCCCTGGCATAGTTTCTTTTTTTCCCCTGGAAAGTATTAACAAGATCTTTTCACTCATTTGAAACTTAAAAACTCAGTGGATTTTTGTTTCCAGAATTGTATGTTACTGATTTTTCTCTCAGCACAATAGGAGGAAAACTCAGCTGAACCTTTACACTGGAAAAGTTTATGTATGAATTCTGTTCTCCAAGTATTAGTTATCACACCGTTATTTAAGTTCATATACTAAAACAGACTGTTCGCTTTGCCAGGATAGTCTCCATCATACCAGGAAATATTAAATTGCCATGCAACTAGTTCAGCTCACTTCATGCTTCTCCCAGGAAAACCCACAACTTGACCATGCAGCAACGCTGACGCTGGGGGTAAGGTGGCCAAAGCTCAGTGCTTGACTCTGCTTTCTGGGAAGCGGGCCAGCTCTGTGCCACATTTTCACAACACCAGAACGGCTGCACCATCCCGCAGTGACACGGAATGCAGTTTGGCTCGTGCATTTGCATTAGGAGCTGGTTTTCATATATGTGGTGCCCCGATGTGTCTCCCTGAGCTCCCTGGTTAGATGTGCTCCAGGGTGCTCTGCTGTTTCTGGCTCCCTGGTTAGTCCTTCCACCAAGCTCTCAGTCAAAGAAAAGATCAATGTCTCAGAAAAACTGCTAGATTTTCAATCTGGTTTGGATTTCGGTAACATAAATGTCTTGCCTTCATCTTTGTGTCTCACATTATTTCACACGTGAGGGCAGAGTCCCCCACCTCTCTCACTTACCCCACATTTATGCAGCTGGGGATAAATGTAGACGAGTTGCTGCAGCTGCAGCATATCTTGCTTTCTTCCTCACCCTTCTTGTGCTGCCTGGCACATGCGTGCCCCTGCATCACCTCTGTCCCTTGCATTTCCTTTGCCTCTTGCTTTGCCTCTGCCTCCTGCATCGCCTCTGCCTCCTGCATCGCCTCTGCCTCCTGCATCGCCTCTGCCTCCTACATCGCTTCTCCCTCCTGCATTGACTCTCCCTCCTGCATTGTCTCTCATTTCTGTATTGCCTTTGGCTCGTGTATCGCCTTTAGTTTCTGCATCATCTGCCCCACATGGGGTGGCATGGGCAGACCCATTTCAGCTTGGGGCAGCCCATACTGGTGCCACATAGGACATAGTTTGATGCCTTACTGTAGGCCTTACTGAGAAAAAGCTAGAGGAGAAGGCTGATATTAAGCAGCAGTAATTACTGCCCTGGAGAGGTCACAGCCTCCAGCAACATCTCTCAGCACTGCAGCTCCCAAGAAGCAGTTTTAGATGCAAAATCTATTTCCTAGAAGTTGTTCTTTGCTTGCCAATGACTTTCTCTCCCTTCTCCAGACCTTTGTTTTTTTATCCCTAGAGGGAGAAGGACCTTGGGAATTTATACACCATATCTTTCCTTCCTCTCTCACCTTGCTTTGTCCTTAAATTCAAACCTGGCTTTAACTGAGACAACTGGTGGTGTGTCCCGTGTGTCCCGTAGGCTTTTCCTGCATTATAAAACTGAGCAGGCAGAACTGGTCTCCACCCTGGCTTTGATAATAAGTTGCCTTCACATTCATATGTCCCTGGAAAAAGAACTAGCTCCTGAACACAGAGTCAGGCTCTAACTGAGGAATTGCAGCCTGTGTGCTGACATGGGAGCTGCAGTGCTGTCAGAAGGCATGCAACTGTCTGGCTCCCAGATCCTGTCTCCTTGGGAAGGGGCTGCAAAGCAGAGGTTTCTTAGGCTTGCACCCTGTTGGCAATTTGGGCTACAAGTTGACAAAATATGGGAGGGTTCTGGCTCCAAAAGGCACTAACTTTTTTATTGTTTTGTTTAACAGTAGAAGCTATCTCATCTGATTACTTTTCTGTAAAGATGACTGGGGTGTGGAGAAAGGAAAAAAATAGCACTGTGTATTGGGAACAGCATTTCATAAGAGGTGCAGGATGCTGAATACTTTTTGTTCAAACCAAGCTTTGGGAGAAAGATGAAGAAAGACAGGAAACTATGAGGGGCCATGACAAACAGGCTTTTCAGAAAAAAAAAAAACAAAACAATTGTAAGATTTATTATGGAGAAAATTCTTTTTATGCCTTAAAAACACTAGGGACTGTGATGATAAGAAAGCACTATACTAGCACAATCAAAAGTAATCTGAAAATGAAATTTTCCGTAGTAGGCCTCCTTTGACCCCATTAACTGTGGACATTAGAGTATTTTCATGTTATTTTTTATCCTGTCAGACATTCATTGGGCCCTCAGTTACGCTGTGCTGTCACTCAGGATGCTAAGCAATGGGCTGTGATTGCTTCGATGTGTCAGTGAAAGAGGTTTAAGTATAGGACAAAAAAATGTCTCTGGCCTTCAAGAAACAATTTTCCAAAGGTTGAACTTGTATTGACTCATAGCAGCACAGCAGAGAGATGTCCTAAGCACTCTTACTGCAGCCTACCTGGAAGCAGAAGCGTTTCCTGTGAGAGAAAATAGGGGAGAGGAGCCAGGAATGAATAAGCAGCCTTATTGCATTGTGGATTAAAAAACCTCTTCCTATGAAAGGGCTGAGTAGGGCTTGTTAAAGCACTGATGAAGACAGAGAGTAAAATTACAATGGGGTAAACAGGGTAAAATTATAACCTACAGCTTTGGCATGGGAAGGAAACGAGCAATAAAGGAATTGGCCTGTGTGGGAGGCAGCAGCTTCTCATCTTCTCCTGGAGCATCTTGCCATGTCACATTGCTAGAGGTAATGTACTGGGCTGAAGGGGTATCTGGTGAACGTCCTTTCCATTCCTGTATCCCCTTTCCCCAGGGCAATGCTGCTCAAGCTGGACAGAGTCCTTTCTGAGCATCAGCATGTTGCTCTCTGATGCCACTACTATCGCCATCACCTACAAACACCCAACTTTAAGGTGGTTTTCAAAGAGAGGGTTTGATCTTGTAGAACCCATGTTCAGGATCAGCACCTGCACATTATGCCCGAAACATGCTTGCATTCCAAGTATGGTGTCATGGGTCTGGAGTGGATGGTGGTCTCTTTTTAGACCTAGGCTTCTGCATTTCTCTTCAGTGGCCACCAGCCTTCCCAAGGCAGAGAGCAGGAGTGATGCATTGCTCTACAGACAGGCTTGGATGCTGACTTTGGAGCCAGGCCCTGCAGAGTCAGGGCTAGCAGAGAAGGATGCACATCACACAAGTACTTCAGGAAGAGCTGCTGCACTTCTGCCAACTGCACAGGGACCTTGTGTGTCTGAGATAGTCCTTTTCATCCAGCCACTTAAATTGCCTGAAGGAAACCCCTGGAGTTTGCTGATGTGCTGTGGGTTTGTGACACATTTCCTAATTTCCTGCTGGAGGACTTGAGAGAGATTGACTGGGCTGATGTCAAAGGGAAGAGCATTAAATAGGCTCTTGCTTTGTCTCACTGAGTGATAAGCATCCATCACCTGAGGAACTTCAAAGCCTGATAGACACAGCATGCAGACCACTTAGAAGGATCGATCTTATGCTTTCCATAAATATTCTCTTCTGCCCAAGATCTTTCCATTTTTCCTCCCAGATTGATTGTACTTTTCAGCATGCTTCTTGGTGTTCTCCATTGCATCCCCAGTAGGACTGTCCCAAATCAGTGCCAAGACTGGACCCTTCAGATGAGATCTCACCTTTCATGCAAAGCTATTAGCTTTGACATTACCATTTCACAAGCAGCAGACACTTCATTCAAGGGTTATACAAAAGAGCTGAAGACGTGTGTATCCAAAATTCACTGAAATTTGAGCTCAGGCTGGGG
This sequence comes from Balaeniceps rex, assembly GCA_013401315.1. Taxonomy (NCBI): domain Eukaryota; kingdom Metazoa; phylum Chordata; class Aves; order Pelecaniformes; family Balaenicipitidae; genus Balaeniceps; species Balaeniceps rex. The sequence goes on from VYZW01051976.1 coordinate 136,912, forward strand.
CTGCTCCCTGCCCACAGTGCTGCTTCAGGCTTACGGCTGTGGATCATCTTGCTGCTTCTTGTGATTTTAGTTACCAGGGTGGGTCCACGGTGTCTCCCTGGCTGCAGGAGAGGGATGCTGTAGGCACCTGACGCATTGCAGCCAGCATCATGGGGAGTCCCATCAGCAATGATGATGTGATGGGTGACTGCAGATGGGCACCTGCGAGACCGCAGTGGGTCTCAGCATTCTCAAGAGGGAATCCAGTGGCTCTGTTATGCCAGCAGTGCACTGGGAAAGATGATCCCAAAACTGGAAATGTTGTGTTAGTAATTAAATTTCAGGTTTTCTCTAATTAACACAGGTGGCCAGAGAGACTCTTTTGAAAGACATACAGAAAGTGAAAGGATGAGAGCAACTCAGGAGCAGTGAGACTTTGGAGAACAGCACAGTGAATGAAGGTATCATTTTAGCAGTAGCGACAGTGGTCTAAGGATATAACTTGGCAAGGGCTGTAGAGAGAGTGCATAAATCTCATTAGACCAGCTGATACTGTTGGGGGGAAAAAAGACAAGCTCCCCTGTTGAACCTCCACTGTTTGTCCCATACCAACTTCATCTGGCACCTCTCCAGAGAAAACATTACACAAATGGCACATATATTCGAAAAACAACTGTCCTCTGAAGTCTTTTCCCTCTTCTCCCTTCAAATGCTACTGAAGCGATCATCCAAACCAAACTTGCAGGGAGCAGCAGTTGCGTAGAAGCATGCCAAGCCAGAGCACCACATGCGAATCCTGTCCTGCAGATATGGCCGAGATCACTGCCCATCACGGTATGATCAAACTATGCTGTGTGCATCCCACACTGTGAAATCCTCCAGCCTGGGAAGATTCAAACAGCCTCACTGAAATTAGGTGAGAAAACCAAACCTACTATATGTATTTGCATAGCCAACGTGCATGAGAAACCCCCCATCAGCAATGGGAGTACTGTCCTAGTGCAGCTGCTCTGCACTGTCCCTGACCTCTCAGGCATGATCCTCCAGGGAGACCTACAAAATAACTTCAATAGAGAGAATTAAAACTTCTAGCAACAGGATTTACAATTCATATCTCCACTGAACACCAGGGATGCATGACGTTTCTCTGCCTGTGCTCTTTGCTAAATGCCTTTGCATTCAACAGGCAGTGACAACCCCCTTCTCTTTTTCTCTCTCTCTGCTAGCTGTGAAAGATGTAATCCTGGCTGTCCTAGATAATGTGCCCCTCTTCTCTCCAGGAACCATCTCTTATTCCTCTCAAATTAATCTATTAACACAATCAAGATATGATTAGAATTGTTCCCAAGATACCATTTCCCTCCCTCAGGTTCATAAAAGAATTTTTTAGGAAAAGTGTGAATCCCCATCCTGCTACTCTGGGCAGCCTGCACTCATGACTGTCCTCTGCCACCAATGGGATGAATGACCCAAGACAATGTGAAGCTTCAGCTGGTGCGGGCAGGGAGGAGTGTCCCTGTGTTGGCCACATTTCTGTTTTCATCTTCCCCTCATCAAAAACAAGCTTCAGGAGAGCATGAAAAGGCAGAAGACTGCAGCTAAACAGAATTTCACAGCAATTCTTATAGCTCCTAGAAGACTTGGGGTGGAAGGACCCCCTGGATGTCCCCAGGCCAACCTCCTGCTTGAAACAAGGCTGTTCACTGACCTAGATTGACTTGTTCAGAGCCCGATCAACTTGCTCAGAGCTTGCTCAGGCCACTCTTAATGCATCCTTTCAATATATAAATGGGGCTTATAAGAAAGATGGAGAAAGACTTTTTTACCAGGACCTGTAGTGACAAGACAAGGGCAATGTTTTTAAACTGAAAAAGGGTAGATTTAGATCGGATATAAGGAAGACATTTTTTATGATGAAGGTGGTGAGACATGGGAACAGGTTGTCCAGGGAAGTTGTGGATGCCCCATCACTGGATGTGTTCAAGGTCAGGTTGGATGGGGCTTTGAGTAACCTGATAAAGTGGAAGATGTCCCTGCCCATGGCAGGGGCATTGGACTATATGTTTAAAAGGTCCCCTCCAAGCCAAACCATTCTATGATGCTGTGATTCTGATGCCTAGGATGTCTGTGACCCTAATGCTCATGACAGTGCCAGTTTAAAGAAATGTATTTATCAGCCCACATGGAGGCAAGGATGTGGGGGGTCTCCAGTGAGAACCAATTCTTTCCTGATGTTTCTGGTGTTAGAAATTATGACAGTCTATCTTGGTGCTCTGCTTTTCTCTGGAAAGCAATGAGGTTATCAGGCCATCACAAGCCCCCTGCACAACACTGGGGCTGTTTTGGAATGCAAGGGAATGACTTAGTAAAAATCAAGGGCCTCAGCAAAAAAACAATAACAGGAAAATATGCTTTTGGAAGCACCTTCCCAGAGAACAGAGCAAGTGGAGCACTATGGTTATTTCTGTAGCTGTCTCTGGCTTGTGAACTATGCTTCTTACTGAGCCCGTCCCTTCTTCCTGGTGCAGTGAAGGCCAGTTTAGACTGGAGGCTGCAAACAGGCACCACACCACACGACTTGCACTCATGCGTGCATCCTGGCACAGGCTCACAGACAGATGCCTCGAATAAAGGAAACCAGAAGACGGAGCCCCAGGGCTGCACTGGTGCACAGCAGTGTCTGCACTGCAGTGTCTGCAGATGCGCCACAGGAGCATGTTGGACCCCTGCGTGCACACTCCCCAACACTCATACTGCAAACTGCAGAAGGGTGCATACCCACAAGTATCAAGACATAGACATCAAATCCTTGCCAGACTTCCAGAGCTCTCCACCACACCAGCTCTCCTCCAGCTCTCTAACATGACAGCACAGATACATTTATACTCCCCAGGGAGGTTCCCCTCAAAAGCAGCCCAAGGACCCCACAAGTGAGCACCTGAGAAGATGCAGAGGCTTCAGATACCTGGAGATAAAAGCAGTCATTAAAAAGGCATAAACAAAGGGCATCGTGATTGTTTTCCCATGTCTCCAGACTTGAGAGGAGGCTGAAATAACCTTTACATAATCCCATTAGCATTTCCAGTGAAAACAACGGCATTTTAGGAGGCAGAGCGATGTATTTTCTTATCATCCAGAAAGGTCAAAGGTATTTATCTGATTCAATATTTTATAATTGATATTAAGCAACAGAGAAGAATAAGGCAAGCGGGCGGGAGATGGCTGCAGTGACATAGCAGAAGCTGCCCTCTACTTTTCCAGTAATGTATTGTCCAGCAGGCTGGGCAGGAGCCAGGTCTGGGAGCAACAGCCCTTTTCTATTGACTCTACAACCCTGCTGTGGTAAGGATCTCAGATGCAAAGGCAGGCTCCTCCATGCTCACAACATTGCCACTTAACACTATTTCACCACCATATCTCTGAAGGAGCTGATGCTCTAACCGTTGCAATCCCAGGGGATGAAACATCCTCAGCCTGCCTGTCATCTTCTGTCCTTCCCCTGGTGGGGCAGGGTGCTGACACAGCCCTGGCCAAACTGCCGCATCCTCCACAGTGGGAAGGGGTGAGACAAAAATAAAGCTGAGGCTAAGAGACCGCTGTGGATCAGGGAGGGAGAGTAAGAAAAGAGGAAGGGGGCTCAAAAATAGGTCGTGATGCCAAGGCAGTCAGCACACACATGGACATGCATCGATGCTCTCCATGATGTTGACTTTGCATCCAGAGTAGCAGCAGGTCAGGACCACCACCCTTCTCTGGGTCCATGGACTGCCCCATCTCATGGGCCCTGTGGTCAGGCAGAGGGACAAGCTGTTGGCTCAAGGGACTTGCAGTCCAGCATTACAGTGGGTGCCCCCCTGGTGCACAGGATCTGTGACCATGCAACACTTGGGTAAGTATCTCATATTTTTCATCTCTGGTAGGGAATGGAAATTGGGAGGTTATTCTTTGCTGAAACATTCTGCAAAGTCATAGCTGAAATCTCTCACTTGTCTCTTCCATCTGTTTATTTTTACCACTTAATAACACGTCTGTCTCATCAACTATTCCTGACACCATGGCAAGAAAATCCAACTCAGTGAAGACAGCTTTATCAAAGAGACATTAGCTCTTCATTACTGTGTGACACCATGTCAGTGCTTCTCGTGTGTATGGTCTGTAATTTCAAAGAGTGTCTTCCATCTCTTTGAGGAGGTGATATGACCAATATATTTGAAATTGTTGATTATTATGCAAAAGGTTATCCAAACTGTGAAGATAATAAACAACTTCAAGAACTTCAATGAGTCTCATTTGTTTGGTGATACGCTTTTCTCTTCACTGGCGCATGATGTCGTGGATCTAATTTCAAGTGATTAGTAACAAGGGCAAAACAGTCATTGAAATAATCTTTGATAGAGGAAGGAACTCTGGGACCATATGAAGAGGCTGTGCTATCAATAATTTCTACCATTAATGAAGTCTTAGTCTGCAGGCTTCACCACGACACCAAACCTGCTTCTGTCTTTGCTTTCCAAAGAGTCATCCCAGCTCTCTGCAGGAGGGGTAGCTTGCCTGAATGCGGATTGACAGTGTTTATCTTCTTTGTAATTTGAGTAATCTTGGGTTTATTGTCTTCACAGTGGATGACTTCACTCACCCCTTTTATTTAAAACTATCCTCCTAGTTTCATTACTGAACAATCTGCTTGTTGGGGAAGCCTGGAAGAACTGAATCTGAAGCATCTTACATTTTCAAATTAACTGTTTTACCACCTTTCCCTTATTTTCTAGATCTGCCAGAAGTTTTTGGTTTTAAAAGTTTTGGAACCAGCCAAGCTGAACCAATGTCCTCGTTTGCTTTTTGGGCAGGGAGCAGGAATATTACACTGAAAACACAGTCTTGCATCTCCCAGTTTGCTCGCTATTCAGAATCACTCATAACATGTATACCCTTTTGGGCATATATTCTGGTAGCAGAATCACAGAAGCATTGGTTGGAAGGGACCTAGTCCAACCTCCCATTTGAAGCAGGATGATTGCCAATGTTAGGAGAGAGGAGAGCACGGCCGTGGGTGTCTCCAAGTGCAAAGCATGACGGATAAAGGCCATCTGTGACACACCGCCTTTGATGGCACCACCTGGATTTAACAATTTAAGACCTCCTTACTAGTCCTGAGTCTGGTATCTTCAATTACTGTCTTGTGTATGGTCCTATTATACCTATAGGAAGTAGACTGCCACTACCTGGTATTTTAGAAGTGATCCTCAGCTAATGACTTAATGCGTGCATTTTAGAAAAAAACCCCAATTCCTCTATTAGATCAGTTCAAGCAATCATCCTATTCAATCCTTGTCTACAAGAAAGGTACCATAACTGCTAAAGAACATGATAACTTGCACTTTGGGAAGCTCCCTCCTTCCCTGGGAAGGAATGGCCAGCTAATGCCTTCAGGATTTTTCCTCCCTATATGAGAAGCTACTTCCAAAAAGTAGGGAAAGAGGACCAAAACAGCATTCCTGAGTCTTGCAGTTTCCCTGTATGTCCCTCTATATGTTCTAGTATACTGCACGTATCCTTTCCTTAAGGGGCCATCCAGGCCCAGACCAATTAGGTTGTCTGCATATCAGGAGGCTCTTCAGACCCTGCTGACCTGGGATAAAAGAAATAAAATACTCAAGGTTGGAAAGTTTCAAATGCTACTATGGTTGAAAAGGCCAGAAAACAGCATGAGATTGGCTCACAGCACAGAAAATTTCAGGTCATCAGTTTGACAGCTATAAGCAACAGCAAACAGGTATCTATAGTGGGAGGTGTCAAGCAAGTATATCTAGTAGACAGCACCACTAGCTCTGCCCTGCAATGTGAAGTAGGAAATGATCTGGTAGGTTCTGTAGTGGTTATTATGGAAAATCTCTATCAAGTGGAAAATAAGAGAACCTACCAGTTTCTAAAGAGTAAATTCAAATTCACTCTTGTGTGAGGGAGAAGGATTTGTTCCAAAAAGCTGGAAAGAGGTAAGTGAGCTGGTAAGTGAAACATCTCAACATTCCTCCATACTGACTTTTTTCCCCAGAAACAACTCTTTCAATGACATTATGCTTTAGCTATTGCCATTGCCCCAGGTGTGCTGCCACACTGCTGCACTGCAGACATTACGTGACCCCATCTAGGGCTTTTCCTAAATTTGCTCAAGGAGAAGAGACACCTCTGGGATGCTCCTTCAGCCCCAACAGCAACCAGAGCTGCACAGTAGGCAGCGTAACACTGAGAAAGCAAATGACAAGCTGCTGCTTTGCATGGAGGAGGCATTCTCCACCCTGTTCAGGCCACTTCACTAAAACCACACAGCATCCAGCAGTCTTATCCACACAACACTTACCACTCTATAAGGTATGCTTACTACCTTCACTTTATGCTGACAGCATACGTGCCACCCATTTTTCTGTAACCTACCTGTGTTACAGCACAGCTTGCAAATCATCTCAGTCAGCTGGGCTAATCCAGCTATAAGCATGTCACCAGCCATGTGAATATCACCAGTTTTTACCAGCTAAGCTGCAGAATTCAATGGCTGGCTAATACGGTTGGGATTAAAGTTTGTTGTTTCTGTGCTCACTAATATGACTATGGTGAAAGATGACCCAGGAGTTGGTGGAGGCATTTCTGTCCCTCTATTGCATGCTCTAGATAGGTAAGGAAGAAAACATGCCTATGCACTACAGAGGATGGAAATGTTCATAGGTATCCATCAGTGAGTCCCAGTCCTTCTCTTCTGTACCAGCACCTTTGCTGAATCCAGTAGGAGACAGCTCTTGCCCAGAGCCAGCAGGGATGGCTCAGTGCCATCAGAGCTCAGAGCTGTACGAACCAAGAAACATCCCATGTTTTGCCCTGCCTCCATGCTGCTTCTTGGATATATGGGAACAGCACATGGTGTCTGAAACATTCACAGTGACATGCAGCTACCCAAGGGTGCCAGGAAGATCCTCTTGGCATGAGGACATACTCTGGTGTCATCTGTCTCCATAGCTGTGTCCCTACTTGGCCTGAGACATGAACTCATCGCTTCTGCTGCTTTCTTATCCCTAACTTGCTGGTTTACTTGTGTGACCAATTCTTCAGGTGCAGAAAGACCTGCCTTACGCTTATGTCTCTCTTTGGTTGAGGCTGGAGAGTGGCTGATCCAGGATAAATCTACCCTTTCCTTGCTTTGGTCACAAAAAAGCCAACTGAGAACAAACCTTAAGGAATCTGTTGCCGACAGAAGTGTGCCAGGTTCGGATATATCTGCCAGTGCGCATATAACACACTTTTTGACTGCGTGCTGGGCCAGTGATTTTCCAGTAACTAAATAAACCAGAAAGAAATGGCATTTCCCTGATTTTCACTGCCTTGCTTTCTCACTCCTTTTGGGTGCACTTGCCTTGTTTTGTCAGGAACTGCCAAATGTCAGCAAATGAGAACTGCAGCCCAAACGAACTCCGTCTGTAGCAGAACACATCAGGCTTTTGATCAAGGTCCTTCCCTTCAACACATCTGCATTAGCAGAGAGGAAAAAAAATGGGATCTATCTAAAAATAAAATTATTGAGCATTTAGGTGTTGCTATTTTCATCAGAGATTAATAAATGTTTTAAAGTTTCAGTTCACTTGGTGCTTCTCAAACAAAACATAGCAGACTTGGGCAAAGGGAAAGCAGCTGTATTATCTACATAAATGCTTCTAAATGCCGAGCGGCTGTTTGTAGCCTCTGGGCACAGACTGGCCCAGAAACAGTGGGAAGCAGAGGGCAATGGCTGTGGTTGTGAATGTGTAAGCGTAGGTATGGAGGCAGAGAGGGAATGTAAACTGGAGCTGATTTCTTGGTCAAACTTTGCCTGCCGTTGTGCATCTAATGAAGGAGTCCTAGCCTTAAATGGGTCTTGTAGTCCTGGGAAAATCAAACTAAGTAATGGACTATTTTTCTTACTAAAGGTAGTATGAAGACTAGACACAGGGGAGCTCACCCGTACTGCCCAGCCACAGGATCTATAACCCTGCTAAGAAATGCAATGGGATAGCATCAAGTTTCCAGGGTTTTAAGTTTGGAGATATGACCTGCTACTTCAGAAAATGTACAAAAAGGCATGGAAATCTACTCAAAATTGATGGGTATGGAGGGACAACATGAAATGACATAGCAAAATGCGTGGGATACACATTGTCAGGTGAGAAAGAGAAACAGTAAGAAGAATGGCTGCTTGCTGCAGGGTCAGTGCTGTGGCAGAAGGCAAGCCAGAGAGATGCAGCACCAAGAGGTGTGGTAAAAGCAGTGTTGTCCAGGAGGCAATAGGTGGAAGGAGCAGCAATGAAGAAAGAGGGGAGAGGCTGTTGGGACTACTCAGCCATAGGCATGCCGCTAGTAGAGTATGAAATGCTGGTTCCATTGCACGGTGATGGGTGCTCCTTCCTTCCTACCCTTCAGGCTGGCCACGGGAAGCTTGTGGAGCCCGAGGATTATGACCACAGATCAGGAAGGATGTGGACAAGAGAAGCACAGTAATCTTGGATGGTTGTCCGTCCTCCATGCTGGGAGATGGAAACACAGATTCAAGGGAAAATTTACTGGCACTAAACAGTTACACCACCATAGGGGAATTTGGATTTCATGTGTAATGTAGGGGATGAAGGCAGACACAGCTTCACCCCCTCCTACAATGAACCCAGCTGGTGGCAGGGCAGCATGCTGTCATGACCAGAGGCCCAGGACGCAATCAAACTCCACCTTTGCAATTCAGCTTTGGCAAGTGCTTGCGTTCTCAGTTATAACACACTGTTGACTGAGGTGCATGGAAATGTGGGAAGGAGCAGGAGAGCGGGTGACAAGTCCTGTGGTTGGCACCACGACAGGAGGCCTCCTAAGCCTAACCCAGCCACCTGAGGGCTACACTTCACAATACCAATGGATAATTCACAATGAATCCTGACATTTTATCTACACATTTCACCTGACATTATTTCATCCTATGTAGTATCATTTGATACACCTTTTAAACCCAAATTCAGATTGCAGTTACCTAAAAAAAGAAATGGTCCTCACACTTAAGAGCCTAGAAGCTAGAGTTCAAAGTGTAAAAAGCAGTAGGTCAATATTAAGTCACACCTTTATTAGAGGGAAAAATACAGTTAACTCAGAGCCACATGAAGCTTTATGCATTCAAAAACACCAATAGTGTTTTATTCAGCCTCGCTTGGAATGAGATTAACATTCACATGAGATGACATTTGCCATGATTATGTGAGCCAGAAACATATTTTGCCCCAACAGTGTAGGAGGGTGTGCATAATCCTCATAGAGGCAACGAGACTCCCAGATTCTCCCAAATGCCTGCATAGCCATTCCCACTAACTTGTCTTAAGTTTCTGCTGGTGCTGAGTTATCATTGGTTCTCCCTTCAATTAGTTTATTATTTTCTGGTTTAGCTTCTCTATCAGTCCATCTTATTTAAACTACACCCTGTAAATTTTTTTTTTTTGAGCTTTACATTTTTTCCTAGGAGACTAGAAAGACTTCAGCCAGATGGGGCCTCTCTTCTTTCCCTTGGCTCTACTCACTGTGAGGAGAATAAAAGACTCCTCTGTTCTCTTTGGACAGGTTTCCAGCACTTGTAGGATGGTTTATCTGGCAGGAGCATTTCATATTCTTCCATGCTGCAACAGACACCATAGACAGAGATGCAAGTATCTTTACCGCTGAAGGAGAACCGAAACTTAGAAAATGCTCCCTTCCATCCCTCTTTTAGACCAAGCAGAAGACAGAGCTTGGGCACTCTCCCCACCCCACCATCCTTGTCCTCTCAAGAAGTCTTTGATCTCCAAGTTCTTTCTTTCACAGAACCACAACAGCCAGAAGAGACCTCTGGCTGTCTCTGGTCCAGCACCCCGACAGCTTGGATCAATTCATCAGCACCTTCTCCAGTCCTGAGTGAACTGTCTCCACGGATGGAGATCCCATACCTCATTGGGGTCACTGGCTCCTGTTGAACTATTTGATCACCCTCTCAGGCCCTTGCTGAGCAATCACCTGGAGCTATGCTGAAACCTTTATCAAATATTAGAGAAGCAGGGAGGCGACTGCACCCACTCAGGTCATCCTTTGGGCCCTGCTCACCTGTGGCTCTCTCTGGACAGCTGGTTCTCCACAAAAGGTAGTGCTTGAGGCTGCCCACAGTGAATGCACAGAGACAGGCACTTATGGTTGGTTTTTTTTTTTTTGAGGTTCCTCCTCCTCCATCGTGGTCTTTTCCATCCCCACATGTAGGAAATTCTGCATCGGAGAGGAACTTGGGACTGCACAGGACTTAACACACTTTAATGCCCCTGTGTATCATGCTATAACGGGCACATGGAAGCATACTGCCTGGTGGTTACTACTGATGGAAAACCAGCCTTCATTGTAAACACACACTTGACAGAACATCTGACCTTCCCTTTCCTGGCAAGCAATCATCTTGCCCCAAGTATAAATACATTCTTTAGAAATACATAAATGGATAACTTAAAACCTGCTTTGACACAGGCAGGACTCACAAGGAAAGAAAACCACATTGTGACCCCAGGAGAGAGCTTATACATTCACACAGTTTTATCTGGGTCCCTTGTTCAAGCCTTGTGTCCCTTGCACAAATGCAATGAGAGTCAGCAGTTGTAGTTGGGTTTTGAGGCTGTGCCACTGCTGTAGCACGGGTCTGTAGTGTTTATGGGTTTCTTAACACCTTTAATGCTGTAACATTTGCTTTCAGGCAAAGCCCAATTCGCAGAAAACATCAGCCTGTGACCTTGACTTTAAGAAATGTTGGGTTTTACCTAGAAATGTTATGACTTGTCGGGTGGCCCTGTCCTCCACCAGACATGACAATGACTCCTTGCTGATTCCAACTGCTCCTGCGAGGACATGGGTTATGTCCAGCAGACTTCAGGCCCCACATGCCACAGGGTGCAGATGGGAGAAGCCTTTCCAAAAAAGCAGCCTTGGCCTCATTTGGACAGGGCAATCGCCAAGGCTGGAAAGCAGCTGACAGATTCTGATGTATTTAGCACTCAAATAACTGTTGCCTCTATTAAAAATAGCAGTTCTCAAGGCTGGGCACAATGGGCATGCCAGCCCCCAAGGGTCAGGGGTAGTCCTGCCCTGGGCCAGCCCGAAGCAGTGCTGAGCAGAGCTCACTCAGGTCACTCTCATCATTCTCCTCTGGCTCACTGCTGGAGTTGGAGGGGTTGCTGTTGGGCAAGCTGTGGCCAGAGCCTGTCCTCAGAAATGCTTGCCCCTGCGGGTCTGTGCTCAGCACCAACGCATCCCGGAGGCACATGCTGCCTGCGCAGGCAGTTCTCTGGTAGTTTGGCTGGGAGTAATTCCTCTGGCTGAAAAATTGCCCTAGCAGAGACTTCTGGAGGGTTGTTTGCAGGCTTTCACAAGTCCTCTGCTTTGTGCTCAGCTGGGTGTAATGCAAATCCAACTGCAGGACCACCTCTGTCTGGAAGGGAAGAGCAAAGGATGCAAAGTAAATTGGAGACTAAGACTTGAAGCAGAGCTTTTTCACTGTTGCTCCTGTCAACAAAAATGACAGACTTGGCTGCCTGTTCTGCAGGCCCACAGCCCCATGCTGTGGCGTGACAGAGCAATGCTACTGCAAGAGAAAATGAGCTGTTACATAGCTTATGACGTTTGTGGGCCTGAGCCATAGTTTCTGGATTTCAGGACCTCTCCTGAAATCAGGCCACCTCACTTGAGACCTCATCAGCCTGGTCAGGGCACTGTCACTGACAGCATCACCCCCAGGATGCTGGCACAGGGGAGCCAAAGGGGAGAGGGACTGGACCGAGGCAAGCTGCACCCACGCAAGGAATGGCACGACATCCATCCTGGCCACAGCACGGGCTGCTGCACACGTGAGAGGAAAGCATGCAAGGGGGGGGATATGAACCAATTAAATAAAACATCACACAGTAAAAGCCAACAGTTTTAAACAGCAGTGCTCCACAGGAATCCATTCACACTCTAGCAGTATTTTAGATTTTATAAAAGATGGTGAAGAAATCAGAAAAAAAACATATTCATGGCAGCTAAATCCCTGAATGTGAACCCCTAGCACGAGGCTGTGCCTGAGACGCCTAGGTGTACGAAGGAGGGAGATGTATAATGGAGCAAGAAGATTTTGGCAGGCAATGCAGGGTCCAGGTCTCACATCTGCACTTAAAAGCGATGCTGAATGCTTGGGAAGGGTCCAGAAAAGAGCTCCAGGAACAATCAAGGACTGAAAGAGCTGCCATATGCTGAGGCATGTCATGCACTCAGCAAACGGAGCTCATTGTAGGCAGATCCAGGCAGCAGCTCGAGAGCAACGTTTGGTGTGAGCCTGCATGGAGCAGAGCAGATAAGCAGCTAGCAAGATCCACTGGCTGGGTCTTGGGGGGGGGGAATCAAATGAGAAACAAGGTGTGCACTGCTATTTGGGGAGAGATAACCTGCTGGAAGAGACAAGCCAGGGGAATAGCAATTCTGACTCTCTCATGGTCTTTAAATAGTTTGAGAGTCTTTTGAAGTGTGCCAAAGAGGCATAGCTTGGATCAGGCTTGGTAGTGTCACCCTGATGGCAGGGGATAAACCGTCCCACTGCTCGAGAACCTGGCCAGCCTGTGAGCCCATCTCTCAGGCAAGCACACAGCCTAGTGAGACATCCTTCATCTGAAATATTTGGGCTTGTCTGATTTCCCCTAGGCTGAGAGAGGCAAAGAACAGCCTCCCTGGCCCAGCAGCATGGAAAGACAGAGCGAACCAAGAGAAAGAGGATTGCTTTTTTGCCTTGAAGATCAACAAGCTCCTCTAACATCAATCTGGATGTTACACTGACACAGGTGTACCAGGCGTCATCCACATGAAGTCACAAGACACATGGTCAGAGGCGCACATCCAGCTTGAGACAGTGGGAATGGGGAGTACCAGTTACATGAGGCTGCAGGAGAATCACGAAGATTTGCACCTGGCAGCTCTCTACCTGAATTTTCTGTAGTCCACAGAGCTGGAAAACGCAGTCCAGCTCCTCCCGCTTGCACACAGACGCGAGCAGAGACTCCACTTGGTCCATACGGCTCTCTTTCAGGATGGCCACATCGTTCATCTCCTGGGTCAGGAAAACAAGGGGAAACGCAAGCAAATTTCAGCATCAGTCTGGGCATGGAGGCACAACTGCCCATCAAACATGCTGATTCTCTGCACACAGCAATGCCTGGGGCTAGCCTGTGCCCTTGAGATTTTCGCTGGTGGAAATGCTGCATACCCTAATGGAACTACTACAGAGTGCAAGCAACAGAAATACAGAGATTTTACGCACTCGCCTTGTGCATATCAATGGCAAGACCTAGCTAAACATCCCCTGAGGGCATCTACCGGGAAAACTGTGGTATAACAGGATTTCTAGCAGTGTAGATAGCAGCAACAGCTGGTATCACAACCACATGTAGCATAAGTGGTGTGTCAAGGAGGGAGCAAGTTTTCTGAGGGCATAGCTGGAGGAAGCTCTGAGTTGTGCCCCCCACCACCTACAGAACTGTCAGCTCTTGCTCAATTACTCAAACTTATCCAAAACAGCTCCATCTCGATGAGATCCTCTTCAGTAACAGTCTTATCCTGGGGCTGCAAGTAGCACAAGAACAGACAAGGGAACATGTGCCTTACAAAATAGTATCTTGCTTTGGATTTGAGCCCTCTAGGATGCATGACAGCCCACAGTCCACCAGCCTCTCCCATGCAAAGATGCTTCCCTCTGCCAGCTGGCTCTGGCAGCTACCATGGCCCAATCCTGCTGATCTGCCTTGGCCAATGCAAGAATGTGCTGGCCTGGCTTTGGCCATGGGAGCTGAGCAGCCACACATAAAGCCGGTGACACGTAAGGAGGTACTGACCCTTGCAAAACTTTCTTGCCATTGGCAGGAAAAGTTGCGCTGGGTGATGAAGGAGGCCGTTAGGACATTGCAGTGAGGCAGAGGTTAGAGAAGCCCTGGGAGCTCTTGCTAGCCTTTACAGACCTTCCCCAAACTGCTGCCTACAAGCAGCCAAAGCAATTTGTTTCCAGCCAGGAGAATATTGGAGCTAGAAGCTAAAATGTTGAACCCTGAATGCTGGCTGGGATCTGCAGGCATCAGGGTCGCCCCTGCTTGCAAGGCTGGCAGAACAGGAGTAAACACCAGTAGGTCCACTGGAGGCAGGCTGAAGAAATACCATTTATCTCTGTACGAAGCAAAGCCAAATCCCATCTCTGCACTTGGCAACTCATTACTGGAAAGACAGACTGGGGAGAGCTTAGGGAAGATCAGGACAGTGAATGGAGCTGGCAGAAAGGGAGATGGGTGTGCCAACAAAGGGAGGACACAGCTCACAGGGGGACGGAGCAGCTCTCCTCCTCAGGAAGCCTTGTCCTGGTTCCTTTCACCAGCCTGAACTGTGCCTGAAACAGGAGACAGGCTGCAATGCAGAGCACCTTCTGCAAATGAATACTGCCCTCTCCTGCTCTCTCCTTCCCTGCCTCATTGCATCAGGTATCTGCTCCCAGCTACCCTGATGCTGTCACTGGAGGACTGCAAGAAGGAGCAGAGTGGCCCTACTGTGTCCAGCCAGCTCCATCCTCCCCTCCAGCGCATGCTTAAGGAAGGACAGGATGTGCATGCTGCCAGCCCTGCCCAGGTTGAGCCTACCCTGCCAGCCTCCTGCGATGGGAAAATCACCAACTTTCCGAGTCAAAGGTGGTGTCTGTGCTTTCAATAGCCTTTATGGACTCCTATGAAGGTGTCAAAGTTATTTTTGAACCCTGCTAGACTTGTAATACCCATGACATGCTAATCACTAGGAGGAAAACGGTCCATGGCCAGAAGTCCTCCTCATAGTCACCCCACCACTAGTCCCCTCTCTTCCCCATATCTGATGATGCTGTAGTGCTCTCCTCTAACCTTCTCCATAGCTGCCTCATTGGTGTTTCTGCACGTCTTTTGAATTCCGCAGTCCTGCCTTCTCCTGGTGCATTCCCACACCTGTGACCTCTCCAAGAGTGGCTCCTCCAAGGATTCATCAGCCTGTTGGAGCTGGGGTAGGGCCACATTCCCTTTTGTCTCCTTGCAGGCATGGATCTGCTCTGGATCAGATGACCTCTAGGTGCCTGCTTTTGCAACTGTGTTAGCAGCCTTTCCAGACACTATGAATCTGTGGCAATTAACATCGCAGATGGGTTTATGCTAGCAGCGTAGGGATGCTCAGATCTGTGCTAATGCACTGGACTCTTCTCCCAAACATGTGTTTATTGCTCTGCAATTTTGAGCCCCTTGAAGTTGGGCTGCCCTTTTTTTTAGCCTAAGAAATACCCCGTGTACTACAGATTCCATCACAAGTTAAACCACAGCTCATGAAAAGCCAAGCAGCATCAGGAAGTTTGGATGGGGTAAACGACACAGCCTCCCCAAGTGGAATGAAGCCAGGCCCAAGTAGATGTGCCGTTTCTCTCTGGCACAGATATGGGAGCATCCTGAAGCGAAGGAGCAAATGCTCAGCACTGTGGGGAAATGCCCAAAGTCCCTTCAGCATCCATGCAGGGAGGATCTCCCAGCAGCCCAAGAGATTAACTGATTAAATGACTGCATTGTTAAATGATTTTGGATTCAACAGCCAGCCATGTGCTCCCAACCTGCTTCTGCACATGAGGTTGAGCCTGCGTCCTGTTCCTGAGGCTAGGACCCTCACCACCAGGATATGGACCCTACAGGAAAAGGGACCAAAGGCATTGTGTGGCCCAGAACACACAGATTTGGTGACACACGTCATGCCTGAGAGATGCATGTCCAGATGCTCTAAGGGATCCACATGGGTGGTGATTCTGCAATACCCTTAGGCAAAACACCTCCCAGACATTCACTCTTTTTACCATGAAAATGTCATGTCCAACCTGGATCTTCCTTACTGCAATTCAAACCATGACTTCCTTCCACGTTGGAAACAACTTTTTATATATTTGAAGGCCCCCTAGCCACCAATTTTTGCTTTTCTTGCCCAAACCACAATTCTCTTGCTCGTTCCTTTTGTTACTTTGGATGTGCTTTAGTTGGCACACTTTTTTCCATGAAGCATGGACCTAAAGCTGGACCCAGTGCTCCAGCCTCAGCGACAGTGAGGAGAGCCAGAGAGGACCTCAAACAAATCTTGGAGCTCTTGTTTACAACCTTGGCACAGTTTTCTGCCCTGCTTTTGTTGCACTAGCTATTGTGGACTTCGACCAGAACTGGTACCCCAGGCGTTTCCCATCCCATATTTACACTACTGCTTATTGCTGCCCACATGCAGGAATTTGCATCTCCTCCTAATACAGCCCAAGACACCATTAATCATCTTTGCTGCGAGGGCATATTTCTGGCTCATGGTCAACCTGGTGTCCACCAGGATCCCCAGGGTCTTTTCTGCCAAGTTAACTACCAGCCCGTCAACCACCAGCTGTGCTTGTATATGGGATTATTCCTTCTCAGGTGCAGGACTTTGCACCTCCCCTTGCTGAACTTCATAAGGCCCATTTCTCCAGCCTGTCCAGGTCCCTCTGGATGTCAGCACAACCCTCTGCTGCATCAGCCACTCCTCCCAGTTTTGTGTCAGCAGCAAACTTGCTGAGGGTGCACTCTCCCCATTATCCAGATCATTAATGAAGATGTAAAACAGCATTGGTCCCAGTACTGATGCCTGGGGCTCCCCATTAGTGGCCTCCAGCTGGACTTCATGCCGTTGATCACAACCTTTTGAGCCTGGCAGTTCAGCCAGTTTTCAATCCACTTCACCATCTACTTATCTAGTCTGTTATCTCATTAGCTTGTCTATGAGGAGAGAGTGTCGAAAGCCTTGCTAAATCAAGATAAACAATATCCACTGCTCTGCCCTCATCCACTGAGTTAGTAATTTTGACGCACAAGGCTATCAGGTTATCAGGCGTGGCTTCCCTTTTGTGATCTATGCTCCCAGTCGTCTTCTTGTTCTTGCTGTGTTTGGAAATGGCTTCAGGGATTATTGGCTCCATAACCTTCCCAGGGATCAAGGTGAGGTTGACCAGCCTGTAGCTCTCCCGATCTTCACTCTTGGCCTTCTGGAAGGCAGGAGTGACACTGGCTTTCTTCCAAGACTCAGGAAGAACACCATGAGCTGATGGAGAGCGGCCTTGTGGTCTCATCGCCAGCTCCCTCAGTATTTGTGGGTGCACCCTGTCAGTTCCCATGGACTTGTGAATGTCCAGTTTGTATAAGTGCTCCCTAACCTGCTCCTCCTCCACCGGATGTAATTTTTCCTTGCTCCAGACCTTTCCCCTTCTCTCAGGGGTCTAGGAGAAGGCTGGTCTGACCAGTAAAGACCAAGCTGAAGACGGCATCGAGTACCTCAGCCTTTTCCATGCCCTGTGTCACCAGAGACCCTGCCCTATTTAGCAGTGTGTCCATATTTCCAGAAATATTTCCTGAAAGGAGACAGTTGCCCTCCTGCAGACACCTGTGCATCTCTCTGTGGTCCCACAGGCGAGAGTGGGTGGCCTCGCTGTGGATGTCTAAGGTGGGGCAGATGCTAACGTGGGGCAGATGAATTGCAATCCGTGGGAGGATGTGCTGCCACGTCAGCAGACACCGCTGGAGGTCAGTGTGAGCTAGCACCACCGTGGAGCAGGATAGGGATGGGGATCCTACTGCCCTGGCTCTACTGGGGTCCCTTTTTGGTCTCCCCAATCCCTCTTGAACCAGCTCCAGATGCAGGAGCAAGCAGCTGGGTCCCCCTTTCCCCACAATCGCTGATTTGGGGTGGATGCACACAAACACATGCAGACACACACACATCCAAACACAATTTTCATGTGTGGTTAGGGAGCTCACGAGGGGAAACGATGCTCCGGCTTGGTAACGGGCAGGATCAGGCTCCAAACCTCCCGCTGGATGCACCACTCTGCATCAGTGACCACAACGTACTTAGGGACAGCGTCCCTCCACGAGCAACAAGGGCTGAAAAATCCACCAGTCACGCTATGCTTCAGCAAAAGAACTACAGAAAATTAAGAAGATGGTTAGCAAAAAGGAGCAGCAAATTAAATCCTTAGAGGGTGCATGGAGACCACCAGAAGAGATCATGCTGGGCACATGGTCTGTTAGGAAAGGTGTGAGAAAGGGTGCAAGGAGGCTGGTACAGCTCAACCAGAAACAAGTACAGGAGGATATATTGTTGCATTAAGATATATCAGCACAGCAGGCTAAGAAAGGCATCATTCAAAAAGCCAGATCTGCTTCCAAACACAGAAAACAGAAAGGCTCTTCATCTCAGTTGGATTAAATGCAATCATTTAATCAGGCAAGCCAGAAATCGGTCCGAGGAGTAACTGGTTAAAGGCATCAAAACTGGCACCAAATCTATTTTGCAATGCATTAGGAGCAAAGCAGGCAGTCTGTGGGGCACTGATGCATGGAAGGAGCACTCAAAGAGGTGTTTCCAGAGAGGACTATTTACATCAGAGGTAGCAAAGAAGGGGATCCTTTTCAATGTGGGTTCAGCCTTTCCCAGCCCTCGGGACCCCTCGGGCTCACCATAACCCTCCTCTCTCCTCTGCCCTGGGGAAAGAAGCCCAGCAGGAATTGAGGGAAAGGGGACCAGCGTCTCTGCCAGAGGACTCACGGTGGGCCAGCAGAGCAGGAGACGGGCATCAGCGACGTGGGCTGGGGGGGACTGCAGCTTGGCACACACGTACATCACATTGGAGAAGAGCCGGTGGAAGCGGAGCTCCACCCGTGCCCCGCAGGGGAAGGTCACCATTTCGCTCACTGGCGCTGGAAGGGAAAGCCCAGCGGGGTCAGCTCCTCAGAGGGAGGAGCTGACCCCGCAGACCGGTGTACCTGAGGGGCACAGGGACCACCAGCCCTCTCCTCCCCTCCACCTGGTAGACCTCCCCACACCCTGCATGGCTCACCATGGCCGCATCCCCAGCGCTCGGCAGCTGCTCCCGAGGGATAGACTGGGTCTGTCAGGGACCGGGCTTCCTTCAGAGTGTGTTTGATCTCCATCACCTGCTTCCCAGTGACCAAGGGATCCCGGCCGATGTCTGGGAAAGAGATTTTGGAGGTGCAAGGGTCACTCCAGGTTCCCTACTTATTGCCTTTCAGACTGCACACGAACATCTCGGTACTGCTGCCAGGTTACTAAAAGCTTGCACAGGGCATGGCCTGCAATTTGGTTTTTAGGGGTGGATGGCTGGCTGGGATTGCTGGGATGGGGTGGCATGGAGCCACTCGCTTTCTGCTGATATCTTTCCTCACCCCTGCTACTGAAGCAAGTGGTTTCTAGCTCATCCGTTACCTTCTAACACATCCTCCAGCATGTGTGTAACCTTCTTCTCCTGCAGAATATGTTTCTTCAGATATTTCATGAAAATCCCAGAGCTGAACTCCCCATCCTGTAACTCATAGGCTTCTGCATCTTCACTCCTGCAAGAGTAAGGACTTGTCCTCACCTTTCTGCGACAGAGCAAAGCCCTGGGGGTGACTCAGGGCTTGCCGACTCCATCCACACTCTGTTGGCTGAGTCTGAGTTAGCTCCTCATGGAATGGCACAAAGTGCTTGGTTTTGGCCCAGGAGAGGGTGGGAAGGGTATGGGATGGGAAAAAACAGTGGAGGGGGACAGGAAAGCAGAGCACAGCCTCTTTTGCCAGCCTAGGTGGGTGACAGCCAGTGGAGGCTTCAGGTGACATGCTTGCGGCACATGTGCCTTAGGAATCAGGCTCAGGCATGGAAGGACAGATTACAGGAGCTGATGCCACCTTCACGCATAATCTTTAACTGATACACAGGCTGCCACTAGTGATGTCAGGAGGAATAAAAGAAGTGTCTGAATGGGAAACACTAGAGATGGAGGGTGAGAGCCAGAGGAAACATGAGCAAAGCTCTCTCAAGTCTCCAAAGGCACCATGCATGAAGGGATGCGAGGAGATATGGCTGTGCCAGTATTTGGTCCTATGTCACAGTGCGGGCACAGCTAAGTGCACTTACGTGGCGTAGCCGTAAACGGTATTGCCCCAGGGCTCCAGTGGCTGTACCTGGGAGAGGGCACACTCTGGGTTGTACCTGGAAGAGGAGACGAAGGCACAAGTCAATGTCGAGGACACCCACCAGCGTGTGCCTGGAGGGGACAGAGCCTGTGTGCTCCACCAAGTCCATCTCCTATGGAGATCAACCCTCAAGTCAAATATAACCACCCTTGTTACTTGGGCAGCAAGTAACTGCTTGTTACTTGCTTGTTGCTTTAGCAACAGCGGCTAAAGCCAGGAGTCTTACAAAGAACCCAAACCACAGGAAAATGAGTAGATAGGGCCAGCTTTGACCTATCCGTGCTGGTGAGCTGCTCCCTGCCCTGCAAGTGAGCCTGGAGCTGTGGGTGCAACCATGCCTCCTCGCTCCTGAGGCTGGTTTGTCATAAATCCAGGCAGCAGCACAGTGCAGAGCATATACGGGTTCACTGTGGCCCAAGGGACAACTGTCCCTAAAGAACTCGGAGGTGTGCACATTGCATGGCTATGGCTCAACCACCTGTCCGAGAGGTCTGGGGTGCCCCACAGCTCCCTTCCAGCCCATGCACACACCTTCTGCCCCAGTACACCAAAGCATGCTACAGCTGATACACCTCCAGATCTCACTGAGAGATGGGATCAGGACATGCACCCAGGTCTTGAAGCCCAAAACTGGTCACGGCACCCCAGTCTAGATACAGCTCAATGAACACAGACCCTGTTATTTTCAAGATCAGGTAGATCCAGGGTGACAGTCCTGGTTTCCACCAAAAAAGATATATGGTTGCACTTAATAGCCAAGCATTGCCCATCTAACTGCAGCCAGACTGAACAGCGTGGGGACTGGCTGCCTCCAGTTTACACCAGTGACTTGCAGCTGTTCCAAATTGCACAGGGATAAGAGCCACGCACAGAGGCGGCTTTATTCAGTGTTATTCAATTCCAGCACAGTTTCCTGGGGCTGAAGCTGGCACACTAAGGAGAGCAGAAGGGACGGTTGTATCACCAGCAGTCAGCACGTTAACTACTGCTGATGGTGCACTCTGAAGATGTTTAATGGCAGTATTCATCTGGCTTGTGTAAGTTTTCTAAAGATGATCGGAAGAGAAAATGTGGAAAAGGAAAATGTGCTTCTAAACATGAACATTGAACAGAGAGATTTATCTGCCCCTCAGCTACTCCTAAATGAATGCAGAAATCTGGGATTCCAGGTCTGAGGAGAAACAAGACATGGGATCCCAAAATAAAATGAGGTCCTGTTGTCCCTCTGCTGGGGACATCCACTCGAGGCTGTGCAGACACGAGTTGATGCAAACCTTTCGTGATGGCACCAGCAGGCACACAGTAGAAATGCTGGCCGTAGTCCCCTACCCCAGCAGAAGACAAGCTTCAGCATGGGCTTGAATTTCCAGGGGCATTTCCAGATGGTGACCGAACACAGGGAGAGACCTGACAGCAGAGAAGGTGGCAGCGCTCCCTCCTGCTTCAGGCCCCAAAAAAGTCTCATTTATACAGCACATCTCATGCAACCCAGTTCTAATCTGCATCCCAGATAGGAAATAGTGTCCTTCTGTCCTAAGAAGCACACGCTAGAAACCCTCATAAATCAGGGAATTCCTGGAAGAAGCAATCGCATCCACCCAAAATCAGCACATAAATGTACAAGGCTACACACAGGCTCTGTGTTCCTGGTTCCTCTGCTGAGACTGAACATCTGCTACCATTTGGCAAAGGAGGATGTGTTTCTCATCACCTTGGCATTTCTGATGCTGACATACGGGGTGAAAAGATACTCTGGGTGAGATCCCTCTTAGCACAGACACAGCTCCTCCCGGTTCATGCATGGCTGAGTGAACCGTCGACAGACTCGCAGCATCAGTCCAACCAAAAGGGCATTGGGAAAGGAGGCCCCAGAAGCTCTGTTTTAAGGAGCAGTGTAAACAGACACAACTATGAAATCCAAACTCTTTGCTGAGCTGAAATGGTGACTTGTCAAGGAAAATGAGCTCAGGAGAGAGCTTCTACAGCAATCCCCCGCAAGCCCATGGATAACACCTACTGCACTAAGTGCTGTGCCTGCTGTGGGAAAGAGGAGGAAAGAAGTGTGAGATCTTGGGGCGGGAGACAGAAAAAGAGCTGCACAACCATGCCTAAACATCACAGCAGATCTCACATCGCATCCTTTTCCCAAAGCGCCATTAAGACTCCACTAAGCACAGAAACTGCTGGCAATGCCAAGAAAGGAGATATCAGCTCAAAAGCGATTTCACCATTTGTGTTAGAAATCCCTATGCAGCCTCCATGTCACCACACTGCCCTTGGATGGGCTACCAGCAGCCCAGAGGCACAGTAGCCCATTTCCACCTGTGCATCTGCAAAAACCACATGCTCCTGCTCGGCCACAAGCCATCCCCTGCCCGGTATCGTGCTAGGGAGAGCAGCAAGGTGCTGCCGCATGTGCTGGGGTGCTACCCAGTAGTGCAGGGAAGCAACTTGCTCTGCTCTCAGCAGCAGCAGTGAGCAAGAGGGAGGAAGGGGATGCTTTGCTATGGGGCATTCAGGGCAGGTATCAAGGGACAGCAAGCTCCAGCGATGCTGGCAACTCAGAGCTGCGGCAGCAGAATAAGTCCCAGCGCAGCCAGCTTGTAAGCTATTCAAAGAGAGCGTTCCTACCTCTGCAGCTAAAAGGCATCAAAGACTTAACATCTTTCCAGGGCCTGGCAGCTCCTTCAGGGCAGCGGTATCAAAATCCCTGTCATCTTTCTGGTTCTTAGCACAGGAACCACAGAAGGAAGAGGAAGACTTTTCTGCATTTGCCCTCCAGGTCTTTTCTCACCTGTAAATCTGTCTCAGGAGACTAAAATAAATGAACTAATGACAGCTTCTACTGGAATAGTCTACCTACCCCTGCTGAAAATGGGCAAGTAGTAATTTTCTGCAGCCCACAAGCTGCAGGATGGAGATCTGCAGGCCAAGGGAGGATGATGGGCTTTTCACAGACAGAGGGAAAAAGCTGATCCCTGACCTCAGCAGCAGCCTGGGTCCCACTTCATGACATGACTGCTTCAGAAGCATTTAAGGCCAGTAAAAAGGAAGTAGCATGGCTTAAAATATATTCCCCATCATGTTGCACTCTTCTCACTGAGATGTTACAAAAATGCAGCCAGAAGAAAAGAGGTGAGCTAAACAGTCCCAGCCTGAGCACACGGGGAAACATGTACCATGAAAGCCCGAGGTCAGTGAGATGCTGCTACAGCCTGCCAGGGCTGGGTGGTTTGGCGCAGGCGGTTGAAACACAGAAAGACAAACCCTATGCTTCAGCCAACAATTTATGCCAGGGCAAAGCCAGCCCTCTGCAGGCTTTGGGCAACTTGCCTGCATTTTTGCCCTGAAAAACCAAGGGAGGGTCTCCAGTCCCTTTTCTCCAGCAGATCTCAGGCAGCATCTGATGCTCTCTACACCTAATATGTGATTGACTGGGCTTCCCAGGACATTCTGCAAGACCTGGCAGTCCTGCTGATTTTATGACAGAGCCCAAAAAACTTTGACAGAGGCCTGGGCTCAGCAGCACAACAGGGGATGTGGCCCCAGCAATCCACAGGAACACCCCACGTGGTTGTGTAGAAGCCCACTGCTGAAGCAGGGGCTGAGGCTGCCAGCTGTTTGCCCCAACCCCTCAAAATGCCATGCTCTGCCCATCCCGGGCAAGGAAGGGGGAGGAGCACCCTACCATTTCCTGCAGGTGTCCAGCAGGATGAGGTTCAGGGCTGTCTGCTGCTGCTGCATCTTCTGGAGGATCCTCTGCACGCTGATGCAGTTCTCAGGGGCGTAGGGTTGTGGAGCATCAACGGGGACCATGTAGTTCCTCCCTGAATGTTCGTACCCGTGACCAGCGTAGTAGAATATAGCTGGCAACAGGGAGAGGAGAGGATGAGTCATGATGCAAACCTGCAGGTCTGTAACCAGCTCCCCACAGCCATGTCCCATCTCCTGTCCTGAAGAGATACTGGTGCAGGGCAGATCTAGACCAGTAGCACCTACGAAACTGGAGCTACGCTGACCTCACAATTTTTACTTTTTTCCAGTATATCCCCTTCAGCAGAGTTGGAAGCAGCCCTGAGAGGCTCTCCTGCACTTGTGGTTTCCAGCACTGTTTGCCAGGAGATCCCAAAGTCACTGGGTTTACGTGTTTCCATAACCATCTGCACTACAACACCCAAGCTTGGCATCTGCCAGGCTGAATACCACCTTTGTTACGTGTTTCAGTTAATCATCAGCTCTTTGCAAGAATACGACAACAGAAAAAGTATTTTACCATGATGAAAAATACATTAACAGCCTTTTAAATGAGAAGCTCCTCAGCTTCCTAGTTTTGGAGGAGAGACTAGCAATGGATTAGGTGATAGGAAACACTCTTCAGCTTTCAAAGGTCTCCTTGTATTTACACACCTATAAGCTGGTGAAAAATCAGATAGAGACACAGAGATATGAGTTCTTCAGATGTCCAGAACACGTGGACCATGTGTTTCAACAACCTCAGACCAGATACCAACCCTGTAAGATGGGAGAGGAGTCAGACTCATCCAGGTGTTGGTGGGAAGTCCAATACCCAACAAGAATTTTGGTTTCGAGTTTTACTCCTAAGCACATGAAACTTAGTAATGGTTTCTGCCTTCACAAGAGATGGCAACACGGGGACATCCAGCTTGGAAAGCCAGCACTGAGGAGCTCAGTATGGCTGGTGCTTCTCTTTGACCCCTGTGTTCGGCGAAGGGCTTTCATTCTGCACAGGGGGCTGTAGCTTCCTGAAAGGAAGCTGCACAGTGGCTGGTTACCCCTTTCCAGCACCAATGCAACTGTTTGGGGGATGCTGGTGAAAGCCAACTCAGGGAACTGAAATGGGTTAGAAATAGCTCTGCGAGGTGATGCAAACAGTTGCACTACCGCAATTGAGGGACAGTGAAGAACGAGAGGTCAGAAATGGAAACAAGTGGATAAGAGGCAGAAGCAGGAGAAATTCTTCAGTCAGATTCGCTGCCAAAGCCCACGCTTCATTGAGTAACCTCTCCTCTGTTTTCCCTCTGCTGTTCCTGTCCCTGTAGTTCGCAGGACACTCACTTTGACCTCTGATGCTGCAAGGGATGCAGTGAATGGGGGAGGAGCTGAAGGACTGAAAGCATGATCTCATCGTATGTGGATGGAAAGCATGATCGCATAGTAAAAAAGGCCTCAAGTCACCTTTGGTTTCTATTCTCAGGGGACAATGGAAAGTTACTCAAATTGCTGTTTTCACAGGTGCCCACAAGGTTCACATTCCTCCTCTTGTGGATCGCCAGCCAGAGACAGTGGGCTCTGATTTGCAGAAGTTTTAAACTTTCATCACTTGTAAATCAAAGCCACAAAAACCTCCCCTGAGACTATAAAAGAGTATAAAATAGGAAGCCTTCTGGAAAAATCAGATGCAGGCACTTCAGGTTTGGCCCCTCAAGTCATCGAGCACTGATGGCTTTCGTCCCTCTACCTCTCCTCCTGTGCGTGAAAGGGAGATGATGACATCTGTTACCAGGCAGCATCACTGACACTTGGAAAAAACTGAAATGTTACAGAAAAGCCCCAAACAAATCATTCAATCATTAAATCTTCTAACTTTTGAGGTCTTGTTGTGCACTCTGAATGCACTGTCAAGTGCTCCCTGTGCTATATAAACCACAAAGACGCACGTTCAAATCAAAAAGATGTGAGTTTCGCATCAGCTGAGCGACTTTGCAAACCTCTCCTGGATCCTAATCTCTCCTCCTGACCAGCAAAGTCAACAATTTGCCTAGAGAAGGAAAGGGTTTTTTTATTCCGAGCTAACATTTCAACGCTCTTCCCACATCTCGTGAGTCAAAAACGCTGATCAGAGACAAGCTTCCGAGTACCAAATTAAAAAAGGGAAGCTCCAGGCACTGCTTATAATACAGGAAATGTCAGCATGCAGCTTAATTAAGGCATGATGGCATATTCCTAGTATTTCACTTGCAACTTTCTGCTCTCATTGCAATTCTGACATTATTTTTTTGACTCAGGACTTTTTAAGATGCTTGAAATAACATCTGGGGGGATTCCTCGTTTGCCTGAGGGTTGCAAAATTAGATCATTAAGGGGATGTTTGGGACCTTCAAAAAAATCCTCTGCAGCTTTTCTAAGAGAAGAACTGGAGGAAAAGCAGCCAGATGAGCTACCACCTCCATATGGTGAGTTAGAGAAGCTTTGGGATCACCTCGAACATGCAGCCACACAATATTCCTGTGCGTGAAAACGAAGCCAGTTTTTGCACTGGGCTTGAGAAATCTCAGAGAAGGTTGAATAATAAGAAGGACAAAGTCCTGCACGGGGGGAAGCATTTTGGCTGGGGCTGAGCACTGGTTGAACAGCAAGCCTAGGGTCACAGCGGACACCATGCTGAAGATGAACCAGCATTGACTGGGGACAGAGCTACACTAGGAGATGCAGGATCGCCAAGGAACCTGTCACCACTCTCCTTGGCCCCAAGTAGACCTTGCTTAGATCCTGTGTCCAGTTTTAGGGACCTCAGTTCAAGAGGAAGGTGGAGAAGCTGGAAAAAGCAGAGACTACCAAGATGTTGGGAGGGCCAGGGAGGAGAGGGGGAAGGAACTGGACTGGGATGGTCTGGAGACTTGGAGGTGAAGGGACGTCTAACAACAGCCTACATTTCCTGGAGGGGCAGTTACAGAGACAACAAAGCCCAACTCTCCTTGTTGGTGTGGACCACACATGGGGCAATGAGCACCAACCCATGGAGGGTCATGTTTAACAGGAGGAAAGACTTCCATGGAGGGTGGTGCAGCCCTGGGATGGGCAGGTGGAGAATTGGGGGGCTCCATGCCTGGAAGTCTTCAAGACCTGATAAGGAGAGCCACAACCAATCCCAACCTTGTATTGAGGACTCCAAAGTCCCTTTCCACCAACTCCTGTAGGAGTGTAAACCACAGACAGGTCAGTAAGGACACACAAAGGACGGCCAGCCATCCAGAGAGCCCCACAACAAGAAAGAGGTCTAGGGAGGTCAGACATGTCTTCTTCAGCTCTTATCAGCATCCTGAAGCTAAATAAAACTCTAGAAGCAACAACAAGCACTGTGCTCAAACACCAACCCACATAGCTATGTCCTCTCTTCTGATCTGCACCAGCAGAAAGATGCATGAATGCCCCAGCTGCCTCTGGAGTTAAACTCTCTGCCGCTGGAGTTAAACTTCAGAAGACAGCCAGCATGCTTCTCGGGCATGCTGACAGGTGTATCTGTGTCACACCAGTCTCCCACTTCAGTCCAGTGACAGTCTTTCACCAGTCAGCCCTCTCCTCCCAGCTCCCTGCTTTGCTCTGTACATCTATGCAAAGCTCTCCTGACTTCAGGTGTGGTGGTTGCTACATGGGAGATGGCACCTCCAGGTTCCTTGAGCAAGAACAACCAAGTGGAAGCACTGCGATGCCTCTGTGCAGGTGCATGTCTGAGACACCCACATGGATGTACAGGACCAGCTATCACAGGCACCCCTGGGGTCTTTGTAGTTTTAACAGGCTGCCTAGGTTGTTCCTGGAGCTGCTGTCTCACCACTGTCTTCCCATGCATATGAGTTACATGAATCCTAAACATCTCAGTCGGTTCTAGATGTTTATCCTGGAGCTAGTGCCTTGAAAAATTGATACACAGGGTTTAGGAGGAGTTGTTAGCTTTTCCTAATTGTGCGTTTTTATTAACAAGACAATTTCAATCATTTGCACTTCACCTGGTTCTTTTAATTTTATGCAAGGAAAACAGCTGAAGAAATGCTTGGAAGATGCATCACAGCGAGAGGCAGCACACTTCAGAAGGAGAAACCATGGGGCAATCAGCAGGCAGACTGACCCAACGCCCCACCATTAAGTCGGGATGCCACCAGTTATGCCAAGAGTCCTCAACTCAATCACACTGCTGGGACCAGCCTGCACTGGGGTTCACTGCCTCCAAATAATAGTAGCTTTGAAAGCTGTAAAGAAAACCACCATTCAGAGCAGGCTGTGCCTAGCAAACACTTGAGGCTTATCAAGGTTCAGTAACTTAGCTGTTAATGTTTTCCCTACCAGTGCACAAAATCAATTTTGCCAGGAAGGATCAGTGGCCACAAATGCAGAAAAGTACTAGAAGTTTAAATAAGGCATGACAGCATGAAAGGTTTGCCATTTCCAAATCTTTTTTCTCTCCAATGCTTATGAAAACAAGGGAAGCACTGTGGACAAAATGCCATTTGGCCCTCACGTGCTATGGACAGAGGGTAGGAATGGCAGTGCTGTGGGAAAAGCATAGAAGCCCCCCAGGGATGACTCTGGCCTGGAAGAGGAGGTAAAGCCTGAGATGTAAGGGGATTTCAGAGAACAACCACAAAAGGAAGCTGCAAGTGAAGTCATAGGAATATGCTGTCATCAGATGACGCGCTCAGCTGCAGTGGCGACAACCATGTACGGCCCTTCCCCGACAGCTCAACCTCCCTGAGTGAGTCAGTGCTTCCCGGAACGAGGTGGCTTTGCAGCATTTCACTTGTGGCTGTGTCCCTATCCATTGCACAACCTCCAAACCTCACACTGAGCGCTGGGCTGGAATTGGCCTGTGTTGACTTTTGCTGTCTGAGTGTCCTGGTATGCCACGCAGCTGGGAGGGTGGTGAAGATAAGCATCGTGCTAAGGTTTGGAAGCAAAAAACCCATCTGCCAGGTGTTTTCAGGGTATCCATCAGGCTGGGAGAACCTCAGAAATGCCAAAGAATCTACTTTCACCACCAAATCTGAGCACCTGCTTTAAGACCCACAAGACCTGCCAGTTGGTTTTGTGTTTGAGGAACACTTCCTGCTGAGGACAGCATGCGATAAGCTCAAAGCCCAACCTCAAAGCCATCTGCAGCTGGGAATGCACTTCTGCAAAAAGGCTGTCAGAGGCTCAAATTAGACCATCAGGAAAGAGAAACAAGGAAATCGTGGCCGGCTGTAGCAGTCATGGCTCAAAAGGAGCTCCTTTCCTTGCAAAGGAGCACGGTGGGGACAACTGACAGTCAATTTCCTCGATTTTTCATCTAAGGACAAATCAAAAGACCTCCCATTTGCCATCAGAGTGGTGGGTCCCCAAAACCTCAGCATGAGACCATGCTGTTGGAGTTGGAGGTGAGCCATGTGATGGAGAAACACCTACTTTGCCTGCCTATAATCTGGCCAAAAACTGAACAGCGTTTACCTGGGGGCTTCTGCCAAGCCTGACACCGCTGCAGACTGTGCCACAGCGCTCCTCTGCCCACCCTAAAGGAAGGTTCAATTTCTTCTGTTTTAATTCAACAGCTGTTTGGAAAATCACCAAATCCCTGCTCCTCCCTGGCATCAACTGCTGCTACCCGCATATCAGCTACCTTACCTTCCTGGCTTTGCCTTACCGTAGACTCCCTTCCCCAGGAGCTGCAGGAACCGACTGACCGCTGTCACCATCTCAGCCTTGTTCAGGTCCAGAAGTGAGACAACCTGGAAGCCCAGCTGCTCCAGAAGAAGACTCAGCTCAAACACATCCGTGACAGGAGCCATCAGGTTGGGATGATGCTGGTAGCAGTTGTTGCCCACTAAAAGCGCTATCTTGCCTGTAGCTAATGGAAACACCAAGTGACAAAGCTGTAAATGCTCAGCAGGAGGCGAGGTCTCACCTCCTTTGACTGAGTAAGGACACGGGGAAATCTTTTCTTACATCTAGGCAGGAAGGATAGACCCTATGCTGCTACAAGCCTGGAGCACCCTTCAGAAAGCCCTCGGCTTTCTGAAAACTTTGACAAAATACACAAACCACCATTTTGAAAGAAAGACTTGAAAAGTTTTCACTTGACAACCAAAATCGCAGGAGTGCAGGAGGATCTGCGCTACCGAGGTTATTTGCACCTGCCCTACCGTGACTGCAGGTCTTGCGTGCCAGCGGTGCCTGGGAGGGCGATGCACTGAGCCAGGCTAAGAGGTCCTTTCCCCCATGGGGCTGAAGGAGAGAAACCCTGGGCTCCTGCTTTCATTTTATCCCCACCTTCCACTGTAGAAAAACCAGATTTACGGCACTCAGTAGTAGTGGGAGCAAGGAGCTTTGCTGTGCTCCAAGGTGGTATTTCAAGGAAGGGAAAAGGTGAACAACACTTTTAAACTCATTTGGTGGACATGGAGGTCAAGACTAGGTTATTCATTAGGAATTATCTTACTCCACTTGCTGAGACTGATCAGGCAGGGGACAGGACTCATCCTGTGCCTTGCAGCTCTGATCCCAAAGGCGCAGAGCCCATGACAACGTGGGCATAAAGGCTTGAAGCGATGTCTGCAGGAAAAGCACTCCTATGCCCTGTCCTCCCATCCACCCTGGAGTCTGGCTTTAATTAAGGGAATAATTGCTCAGGAAGAAAAGATGACAGTACTCACCAAAAAACTTTTCAGAGCGACATGTACCTGGAAAAGAAAGAGGTAAATGATAAGCCTGTGCCCAGCACCCAGTGTCCCAGTGCCAGCTCCCATCTCAGGTCTGAAACCTGCTCCAACATCCCCCAGCAATGCAAAGCTAGATCAAACACTGCGGAGCATCCACACAAACAATACTCCTCGCACAAGTTCTTCATAACCTGATTCCTAACCTTAAAGACACTGGTCTGATGATTTTGGAAGGACTGATGAAATAATGCCTGATTTATGAAATCCTGAGCAGCTGGGAAGCAAAGCTTGGAGAAGGAGCAAGCCAGGGGAAGGGGGGCCAGTACAGAGGAGCTTGTACCCATCAGCAGCTCTGCCCTGCTTGTACCAGCCCTGCCTGGGCTTCTGCGCTTTCCGAGATGACTTGCCTGCTCCCTCGCTGCAGTGAAAGCAAAGGAAACACAACGACTCAAGATCAACATAGGCTTCAAAACAGAGAGCTTCCTCCAATGAGCGGTCAAGCGCAGAGGAAGTTGACTGTTTGCTTTTGATTGCGGTAATATTCACAGAGCCTTTTACCACCCTGCTTTGCCTTTCCCTACCTTTTAGCAGTTCTGGCTCAGAAAAGCCACCCTAAATGTGACTCACTTTCATGAGCTCCACAAACTCCCTTGCCCGAGCGCTCCCAGCCTCTTAAAATCATCATTACCCTAACAGCTCCAGCTTTTCCTATTTAAATTAAAAATAATTTTAAAAATCCAGCCCAGGAGAAAACCCTAAAGCCCTACAGGCTCTAAAAGAAGAAATTAAGGGTATATTTTTAATTGCATAAATCTCATGGGTCTGGAAGACCTTTAGCACCTGAACCAGTGTTGCTAATGCTCCAGGGATGCCTGGAAAGCCATCAGAACAAGCCCATTCATCCTCTTCTGCCTCTGACAGAGCTGACTGTTGCATGTTAAAGCTACCCAGCCATAACATTTTGAACCCAACCTAATCCTGTGCCCCTTTCTCACTGCCTGTCCCTCCCAGATGCTGTTTTGCCAGCTGCAAGGAGGCAGGGAGAGTGCTCTCTGACTGTACAGCACCAATTTGCACTCCGGAGCAATTTTAAAACCAGGCTAAAAGGCAAGATGAGAAGCTTGTGGCATAGAAAAATCTCTAGATGGAGTAAAGAGCCAGCAAAGCTAGCCCATGCTATTCCTGTCTCACAGCAGGGCAAAGGCAGAGGGCCAAAGCAGCCACCACACAGAAGGTGGAGCATGCCTGAGGCTCTGGGGACCCATCTTCTCCCTGGGATCCATCAGTTCACGCTGCATCAGGCCTGGGCTGCCAGCCCGAGGGGCCTAAACGTTCCTGAAATAAACACCATCCTTTCCAGCTCTATGCGTCTGAGTACATCACTTCATCTCAGCAAGAATGTAAATCAATTTTAGCAAAGGACCCTGCTGCGATTTGGCCAGGGAGCTATTAAACCAGCACCTTGGCAAGGCAAGAAAACTGCAGCCGGCATCTGAAAGCACTCAACCTGCTCTAACGTGGCAGGTTTCCGACTGCAGGACCCAGCAGCATCCCATGCCGCAGTACAGCGGATCACCGGGTTTTTGGGTTATTTGCTTTTACAGACGCCGCTTCCCTTGCTACCTCTGAACACTGTTATCAAGGAATCCTATTTATCACAGGGCTGTCGGACGCCTGCTGAGATCATTGTGTCCAGTATATCGAGGGTGTGAAATTGTGCTCTGCAGGCTCTTCCCGTGACAGCTGCCGCAGGACTGTCAGGACACTCCAGCTTCCCTGCAGAGCCCCATGCTGCTTTTCTAATCTGAACTGTCTTACCTTCGGCTCCCTGCAGTAGTATTTAAAACCAGTGACCTTTCTTTTTGTTAATAAAAGCATGCAAGATCTGTCCAAGCCGGGGGAAGGCGCAAGTGTCAGAGCTATGCATCCTACTTCTAATCCCACGCCCAGAGCAGAGCTTCCCCTGCACTGATTGAGCCACAGGGTAGCATGCCAGCACTGGGCTCCTTGTTCACCAGCCCAGGGCTTCCAGGAGAGAACACTAAATTCCTGTCTGCCCTCTAATAACTTTTCACGCTAGAAGGTGATTTGCAGCAAAGCAGACATGGGTTGGCTCTGCTCACCTATGTGAATATCCACAGCGCTGGTCCAGTGCTCTCCGTGGTTATTGGAGGCACAGCAGAGGTACGTGCCCGAGTCACTGACCTTTGCGTGGGTGATCTAGACAGATCAAAAGTTAAATCACATTATTTATGGTGAAAGTTTGTGGCCCCCTGCTGGTATCTCCCAAAGGCACCCGTGTTCCTGGAATAAAAAGTCTTTTTTCTTGCTGTTTGCTGAGACCTCATTCCTTGCCTCACAAAGCTAAGAGATTTCCCATGACTTTTGTCTTTCTAAGACGCTCAAAAAGGCCACATGCTAAGGTCTGCTGCTGACCCCAGCTTCTAGAGCGCAAGAATTCTCTGCTCAAATGCCTTCCCTTCTTTTTCCAGCAGCCCCCAAAGCCTGTGTCATAGCCATACTCTGCCCCAGGAGCCACACTGGGAGGATGCTGTGTGGCCAGCATCAGAAGGTTGCCTGTTTTTCCTCTTAGGTGACATTTTACAGATTTCTGATCATGCCCATTGCTCTCTTCAGGCAAGTTTTCAACTCTTATCCATCCCTCTTGACATGGGACAAGAATCAGAGCAGTACTGGCTGGCGAGGACCTCTGTGGTTCTCCAGCCCAGGCTCTTGCTCGGAGAGGAACTAAAGCCACCACTGGGTCAGGTTGGCCATGGCTTTGTGTAGTCAAGTACTGAAAACCTCCAAGGACAGAGATCTCGCTGCCTTTCTGGCTCCAGCGCAGCACCACCCACCTCCAAATGAAGACTGTCTTCCTAATCCCCAGCCTGAACTTCCCTGTGAAAAGTGCAAACTGAGGCCACTGTCCCCTATAATATCATCTACCACTACTAAGAAGAGATTGGATCTCGTCTTCGTTACCCTTCACATGATGGCCCAGAAGGAAATCTGCCTTTCTTGCATCAAGACGACAGCACTGATTTACATTCAGCCAGTGATCCAAAATAAACCCAGACCTTTTGCTGTCTCCCTGACTCTTTTCTGTCAAGACTAACCACTTTTCCTTCTAGCTCTCCTGCAGGCAGACAGCACTCCCGCAGCTCCATTGCTTCACAGTCCCCTGTGCAGACATACAATAGCTGTTCTTGTGCCACTGCTGCAAAAAGGCATGAGAGATGTGCTGAGAACCCTTAATGCATCTATGAATTGGTTACTTCTTAGAGAAACATCCACAGCTTTGAAAGAAGCCCATAAAATGTACTCCCTCTTCATCCAGAGTCCTTCAATCAGCTATCAAAGCAACAACAGTGATACATGGAGTGCTTTCTCACAACCCTGCAACGCAGCAGGGAAAGACAGCTGAGCATGAGGCTGCTTCTCAAGGGCTGGACTGATGGGGAGGACAGGCAAGGAGAGACTGCTTTCTGCTGGCATTCACCTGATCACACAGATCAAAGCACACCCGAGCCTTGGCATGCAGATATGAGCCAGGCTTAAGGACTGCCACCTGTCATGTCCACGATGACAATAACACAATTTTCAGAAGTCTCTCCAAGGTTTCTGAGGCTCTCCCACACCCATCATCCAGCAATGAGCTTCTCCCATCACCCACCTCAGCAGTCAAAGTTTCTGAACTATTCCAAGGCAATGTTACCCAGAGTTTTTTTTTCTTCTGGTGTTCCAGCAGGTTCCCATTCCGGTACCACTGGTAGCTGGGGGCTGGGACCCCCATGGCAGCACACTGCAGCTGTAGCGGCTTCCCCACCTCCACTCTCTGCTCGGTGGGGTTGAGGACGATGACCGGTTCTCCTCGCCAGAGCTGAGGGGGCAGTCCTGTAAAGCAGTGGCACAGAATTGGTCCTTCCTCCACAAGGACAGCAAACAATGGTGATTTTTCCCCCCTATATAGGACTCCGTGCGTATTGCCAGAAAAGCGAGCTTCTTCCACCTGCACCAAGAGATGCCATCCCACAGGATGTCACTGCTGTGCCTTTCTGCTCCGGAAACAGGGAATCCTTGAGAGCAACACCCGCAATAGTAAATGACATGCCAAAGCCCTGCCTCTGGCTTCCCAAACCTGACACTCACCCTTTCTTGCCAAGGATGCAGTCAACCTTCTGAGGTCAACCACACCCGCAGTTATTTTTGCTCAGCTTCGAAATAGCCAGATTGCCTCTTCCAGTCCCAACGCAAACAGGCAAACACCCGGTATAACTCTGGGAAACCCACGGTGAGTGATCAGCAGCAGAACCATGACAGGGACCTGAACCATCCAGAGGATGGACGCAGAGGTCTGACTTAGACCTGCAGGCTCACATCACTGGAGCAATCCTTCTGTATTGTGATTCTCGAGCTGGGAGGATACACTGTCCCAGGAACTGCACAGGATCTTGCACTGTTGCAAGGGTGGGCAAAGCATAAAATATAGAAAAGCTAGAAGACACGCTCGTACCTCTGGCGACACACTGATGGACCTCCACCTTCACCCAGTCGGAGAAGATGGCATTTTTGTAGAGGTCATTGATTCTGCAGGTGTAGAGTTGGGTCTGCTGTGCAGTGACGGGCAAATCTTGCTTGGTGGCACCAGGAATCTGGCAGCAGACAGACTAAAGGGAAAACATAGGCGTTGTGCTGTGAGTCCCCCCTCATCGTAGTAAAAAGCACCAGCAGACCCCTCGTAAGAGCAGGAAAACTAGATATCCCTGGTTTCCTCCCCTCCTCCAGCTGCAGGGATGCAGGAGAAGGAGCTGTTCCATTGCACACCCCCTCCCATCATCTGCAGAAGCTCTCAGCATACACAGACATCCCATCCCCCTCTCCTAGCCTCCTGGTTCCCACCAGGTCTGCCCGTAGAGGGCCAGTTCCATCACTGCGTGCAGGGACCCCACCTGGTGCCATACCCAGGGCCACCTCTGCTCCCACCGTTACCTGGTGCTGACAAAACCACTGGTACTGCAGCGACGTGCGTCCCTCAGCTCTGCACCGCAGGGTGAAGGAGTATCCCACAGGGACAGAGACAGAGACCGGCTGCTCGGTGATAGCAATGGCTGTGGAGAAACAGGATGTGGAGGTGGAAACAAGCTGGCAGGCACAACCTAGGGGTTCACTCCCACCCAGTAGCCAGGCACACTGGGCTGCAAGAGGAGGCCCCTGGCACCCATCCCGGGAGGAAGGGAGATTTGGAAAAACAGGGATGCTCTGCCTCCCATGCCCAGGAGATGCCACAAGGCTTTTTAGGGTGGTCTCTTGGGGCCCAAATGCACGGGCGGCGGCACTTTTTGCGCTGCAAGGCAAGGGGGATCACCCAGGCCGAGCCGCCCACTGACTCCCAGGCGGCCACTCACCTTCCTGCATCGCTTCACCGGCGGCTCCTTCCCGGTCTCAGCGGCCGCCGGCCAGGCCCGCGGCGGCTCCTCTCCCGGGGAAGCAGCAGCAGCAGCAGCAGCAGCAGCACCTGCGGCGGGCGGGAAAGCAGCGCCCGGAGCTCGGGGGGCGGCTCGGGCCCGTCCAGCGGGGCCGCTCACCCGGCGCGGCGGCGGGCAGGCATGGCGGCCGCCGGGGACGGGGTAGGCCNCGAAACCGCGCGGGGCGGTGCCGAACGACGCCGGGGCTGCCCCACGGCACGGCACGGCACGGCACGGCACGGCACCGCCCGGCACAGCCCGCTCCGCTCCGACGGGGGCGCGGCGGGAGGCGCCCCTCGCTCGCGGCCAAACGCTGGC